>MU224377.1:545419-558446 GCA_018584345.1 Thuja plicata
TATATATATATATATATGGATGTTTTAATTAACTTGATTTAGAAGAAGAAAAATAGAGTTAATTTGGAACTCAAAATGCCTTTAATGCTTCTCCTTTTTGGTTTATATTCTATGCAATTGTTTAAAATGTAATGATATGAAGACTCTTAGGACTTTGTCATTGGTATGCAAATGTATAGCTTTTTATCATCATTGGGCACTTTTAGGAACGGATTCCACCTGATAGTACAACAATCACTAATCCCCACTGATATCATGAAAGTATGAATACTATGTTTTATTGAAATGTCAGAAATAGACTTAGGCATCAAGGCATAGAAGCCAGGATAACAAAATAGTCACCATCCTTTTATTATATCAGAATCTATGTAAGGCAAGATATGGAACCTGCAATGACCTTGAAAATTCATATCCTTGGGTACATTATGTTTTGTATACCTTAGCGAGAATCTGAATCAAAAAACAAACAAGGAAATTATTTCAACCTCATTGTAGTTTACACATAATAAAGATCGAGACATATGCGGCTATCCACCCATAGTGGCAGCTCTTACCATAAACATCTAAGTTAGGTGAAATTTATAGGATCATTTGGAACAATCACCATACGCAGAAAACCAAAAAAACATTATGCCCCCTATCCTTGTGACTCTTTATCTTTGCGCAGACATCATTGAGTAACTTAGAAGACATAATAAATCATCAATTGTGAATCAATCAAATAAAATTTATAATTACTGAGATGTCCCTAGTTGAAAACATCATCAAGACATAAAAGAATCATAATCAAACCAATATTAAACTGTGTGTTTAAGTAGTACTTGTTCATTCATATGTCAAACACAATAAAGATTCATCAAACATAAAGTGGGAATACAAGAAATATGGTGTTTCCATGCCTGTGCATTGATAGGATAATCCTCTCATGTTTGCGATCCAATATAGCCTTGTAGGAACTCCATTAATGTAAATGTCATGTCTTGATATGTGATGTTTTGAAAAGACACCCTTGTTTTGAAAAGTGACATCATTTTGCATGTATCAAGAAACATTGTGTTTGCGAGGAAAACCATCCTAGAGAAACCTAGCAACCGCAACCTACCATGCCAGTAAAGATGCCCCCAGTGTAGAATGACTTATTCCTAAGATGTAAATGCAGACAAATCCCAAGTGAGGATAAGATAGTCATTTAGGAAATGAAGTCAACGTTTGAGCATAGGTGAAATCATGAAGGCCTAGTATTAGTAGTGCATTGATAGATGGAGTGCAGAACACAAGTGACACCTGATTGCCAGGTTTTCACCACTTGGAAAGATCTTTTATTTCTTTTTGCTACCAAGATGCCTATTTTACTAGGTGCTCATCAAGGCACTTTTCTCTTTTTCAATTTTTTTGCTATTTTTGCTTTTTTTTGAATATTTTTGTAGTATCAAGGTGCCTGTTTGCCAGGTTTTCACCAAGGATACCTTTTCTTAGGACTTTTTCCATTGTTTTGGATTTCTTCAGGATCAATTTTCTGAATGTTTTTGGTATTTTGTAAAATTATTTTGCTGTACAGGCTCTACTATCCAAACATCAAGCGTAGAACCACTTCAAATATAGAGTGTTGATAGGAACTAGAAGAACATCTCCCTCAGGTGTAGCTAGTTGATAAGCTCCAATCCCAAAAGTGGCAGTGATAACATAAGGTCCCAACCAATTAGGTTCAAATTTACCTTTCTTCTCTCTGTAAGGTTGGTTCTTAAGATTCTCTTTTAGGATGAGATCCCCTACTTCAAATTTGCATGGTTTGACCTTCTTATTGTACCCCTTGGACATACACACTTGGTACACCTTCAGATGGTTGAACACCTGTTGTCTGTGATCATCTAGTAGGTCCAGAGAATCCACCCTATCTATGCGGTACTACTCATCAGTAACAAGACCTTGTAAAGATATCTGCAAAGATGGGATTTCAACCTCAATAGGTAATACTGCTTCCACGCCATAGACTAAAGCAAATGACATGGATCTAGTTGGTTTTTTGATGCTTGTTCTGTAGGCCCATAGTGCCAGATTTAGTTGTAGATGCCAGCCTCTGCTATATTTAATCACATTTCTATGTAGAATCTTGAGAATATTCTTGTTAGATGCCTCAACTTGTCCATTATCTTGAGGGTAATATATTGAGGAGCAATGTTGAGTGATATGGAACTGTTCACAAAGGTCATCAATGTCTTGATTTTTAAATTGGCCCCCATTGTCTGTTACAATTGAAGAGGGTATCCCATATCTACAAATAATGTAGTTCAGAATAAACATAGCCACCTGCTTTCTAGTGGCTTTGATTAGCGGCACGACCTCAACCAACTTTGTGAAATACTCAGTGGCCGTAATGATGAACTTGTGTCCATTTGAAGAGTTGGGATATATTTTTCCAACCAAGTTAAAGGCCCATTGCTGAAATGGCCAATATGTGATAAAAGGTATAATTTCTTTGGCAGGAGCATGGATGAGATTCACATGCGTTTGGCATTTAAGACATGCTTTAGAAAATTGAATAGCATCTTTTTCTATGGTAGGCCAGTAATAGCCTACTCTAAGTAGTTTCTTTGCTAATGAAAAGCCATTTGAGTGTGATCCACATACACCTTCATGGACTTCTTTTAATGTGAGATCAGACTCTTTGAGTTCTAAACATCTAAGAAGCTTACCGTTGAGACTTCATCGATATAGGTTGTTAGTTATGAGGACGTAACACAATGTTGTCCAAATCAGAGCTCTCTTCTCATTTCTAGATAGATTAGTAGGAATGGTTTGGTCAGTAAGGTAGGTAATGATATTGGCATACCAAGATTGGTCTGGGGTGTTCAAAGTGCATATGACTTGATATTCAAGGGTATCAAAGGTAGGATAGGATAGTTCTTCCACCAAGAAGTATAGAAAAAATAATGTTCTTCCAGTTTTAAGATGGATGCCAAGGTAGCCATAGCATCTGCAACTTTGTTCTATGATCTCTGTATCTACTGGAATGTGATGAAGGAAAAGTATTGCTTCAAGTCATCAACTAGTTTCTTGTAGGGTATCAACTTCTCATCTTTTGTTTGATACTCCCCATTGAACTGATTGATAATTAGTTGGGAGTCACCATACATGTGTAACTCTACAATCTTCCACTCCATAGCTAGCTTAAGACCATTTACCAATGCTTCATATTCTGAAATATTGTTGGTGCATGTAAACATGAATTTGTATGACTTGGGAATCTTGTAACCTTGAGGAGTTATAAATAGGATCCTTGCTCTAGAGCCTTGTTGAGTGAATGAATCGTCAAAGTACATCTTCCATGGATATTCAATTAGATGCATGATGGTTTCATTAGGGAATTCAATCGTTAAAGGTTCATCATCCTAGAGTGGTGAATTAGCCAATTGATCTGCAAGGACCTATCCTTTGATAGCTCTCCATTCTACATATTCAATGTCAAACTCACTTAGAATCAGGACCCATTTTTCTAAATGCCCTATTAATGTTGTTCTGCTTAGGATATATTTTAGAGGATCTATCTTAGCAATGAGCCTCACTGTATGAGAGATCATGTAGTGCCTCAATTTTTGTGATGTGAAGACGACTGCTAAGCATGCTTTCTCAATAATGTTGTAATTGAGCTCATAGGCAACTAGTGTTCTACTAATGTAGTAGATAGCTCTTTCTTTCTTTGTTTCATCCTCTTGAGGTAATAGGACTCCTAATGATGTAGCTATAGCTGAAATATAGAGGAGTAATGGCTTTCCATGAATAGGTGCCATAAGAATAGGAGGAGTAGCCAGGTATCCTTTCAATTCCCTGAAGTTTTCTTCACAGTGTTCATCCCATTTGAAGGTAACCCCTTTATGTAGTGATTTAGTAAAGGGTTGTGCCCTATCTGCAAGTTGGGACATGAATCTCCTGATGGATTGGAGTCTCCCTTGTAGTGTCCTCATTTGACTGATGTTGCGTGGAGGAGCCATCTCTAGAATAGATTTTACCTTTGTAGGATCTACCTCAATTCCCTTTGCTGAAACAATGAATCCTAGGAGCTTCCCTAATTGGACCCCAAAGGCACATTTCTTTGGGTTGAGCCTGAGTTGGAACTGTTCCATACGGTCCAATATCTTTCTTAAGTTAGCAATGTGAATACCTCTTTCTTTGGATTTTGCCAATGTGTCATCCACGTAATCCTCCATGTTCTTGTTCATCATGTCATGGAATATAGTTGTCATGTCTCTTAGATATGTCGCACCGACATTCTTTAACCCAAATGGCATGACGTTCTAGCAAAAGGTGCCCCATGCGCATGTAAATGCAGTTTTCTCTAGATCCTCTGGTGTGATTTTGATTTGATTGTAGCTCAAGAATCCATCCATTAATGAATATATCTGGAAGCCTGCTGTGAGTTCTATGATCATGTCAATGTTAGGTAGAGGGAAGTCATCTTTTGGACATGCTTTTTTTAAGTCTCTGAAGTTAGTACAGATCCTGATAGATTTATTAGATTTAGACACTGGAACCACATTAGAGATCCACCATGCGTAGGTAATGACTCTGATAAATCAAGCTTTCAACAACTTCTCTAGCTCTGCTTTTACTAATAATGCAACATTAGGATGCATTTTTCTAAGTTTTTGTTTCACGGGGTTGATCCCAAGAGCTATAGATAATTGATGCATGATTAGATTAGGATCCATCCCTGGCATATTGGTATAAGACCATGAAAAGTTGTTCTTCTTCTCCCTTAGGAACTCTGTAAACTGTACCTTTTCTTCCTTGGACAAGGATTGTGCAAGGTGGACTATTTGAGGATTTTCAACAGTGCCCAAATTTACTGGCTGTGTTGGTTCAATCAGTATTGAAGACCTTTCCTAAATGTGTTCAGGGAGGATATCAAGAGTCTCATCCTTTGGCACCTCTGAGAGGTTTTCACCATTGGATATGTCTTTTCTCTTTACTATTTTGGGATCTAATACTGCCACAAAGTGGTTTTCACCATGAGTCCTCTTTTTCTTTTTATTTTTCAGTTTTTGACTGAGAAACCTGATATCCTCCCGTGACATGTTCTCATTCCTTGCATTGGTGGAAGAAGGGTGAGGGTCACAAGCATTGAGATAGAAAGCTAGGGTATAGTCATTGGGAAAGTCAAAGATAGGAGTAGGATCTATTTTAGTCCAATCAATTAGGTCTAGAAGTACCAATGATAGGGAGTTAGTCTCTGAGAAGGACAACATTGCGTTAGCATCAAGACCATTAACTGACATGACATGGTCTGTTAAGTTAATTTATTCAATATTTAGATCAATAAGAGTGAGATCTTCATAAAAAGGGTCATTTTTAGTTATATGTGGACCAAACTCTAGTGACTCGTCAGTAGAAATATCATCATCATCTCTCTGTAAAAGGAGGCTTCTTGCTTGTAGCCTATGAAATTCTTCTAGACTTACGTAATCACCAGTTTCTTCATCAATGATCGGGGGAAGGAACTCTTCTTCTGCTTTAGGATTATCAGTGTCATTGGGAGTAGTGTCAGACTATTTATGAGGAGCTGAGGGTGCCACAAACATATGAATTATATCTATTCCAATATCTTCAGTGGTGACAAATAGCTCTTCCCATTCATAATCATGAGAGTGAGTGACCTCATCATCAAATCTGTTTAAGTATTCAACAATGGTTATCTGATGTACCTGGCTAGCTACCTATGGATCAAAGTGGGGTAGATCAAGGACATGTGAAACTATGACCAATTTCCCCCAGTTAGGATGTAAATCCTGTTGTCGGGGTGTCTCTTGAGTAATTGTTTCTATTAATGATATCTCTAGACCAACTGTTATGGTGTCTCCTACCTATTGAATGGGAGGTTGTGCTAACAAAGGGGTGTGAAGATCTTGCGGTACCTCAAAGCTAGGTACATAGCATTCTCCTTGGTATTTGGAATCCTATGTTCCAACATGTAACAATCTCTCATAGAACCACTACTCTAGTTTGTCTGTTTCATCACTCCCTTTATCTGAGTTTGGACTCCCTTTTGAATTGGGTTTATCAGTTTTAGTATTAAAACCCAATCCTATTTTGTCTCTAGTATTCCAGAACTCCATGGGTATAGGTTCAATAAGCCCTCATCCTATGTCATTTAGAGGTCCCTTTCCTTTGTATCCAATTTATTTGAGGAAATCATATCCCTTGCCATACTATTCCAGGGATATCTTTACATGTTTGACCTCAGCTTCTACCGATTCTCCTTTGTAAAGCCAGTCCAAGACTGCCTGTTCTTTTGTGTTATCTAAAGAAGACATGGATGCCTTTACCATGCCAGTCACTTTGTGTACTTCTGGCTCCTTGGATGTTGTAGGTGTGAATGTCGAGGAAGGTTTTCTATAGGATCTTGGTGACACCGGAAGTTCTCTCAGTGAGGGAGCCAGGTCCAGCTTGTATTCTCCCATACCTGTTTCTTCAAGTTTTAAGGTTTTGACAAAACTCTTCATAACCATGTCCTTGGTAGTTTCAGGAGAAATTGCATCTATAGCCTCTTTGTTATATGGGATCATACTACCAGCTTTGATATTATTACAAGCGTAGTTAGCATCTACAGGAATCGTCACTTCCACCCCATTATGTGGGAACTTTATGCACTGGTGGTAAGTAGATAGCACAACTTGCATTTCATGAATCCATGGTCTCCCTAATAGGATATTGTAGGCTAAGGGTAGATCTAGTACCTGACATGTGACATTCCTCTTAATTAAGCCGCCTCTGATAGGTAGAACAATAAGACCTTTAGATGATCTCTCTTCCTCGTCATAAGCTTTGATAGTTATTTTACTTCTGGAGTCAATTTTCTGTTCTGAGAGACCCAGTCTCTTGATTAGATCAAGTGTATAGATATTCAATCTTGCATCTCCATCTATCAACATGCATCTAACACGGGATTTATGAATAAGGACTTCGATATGGAGGGGTTGATTATGTGGATGGGTCAATGACTTATCATCTTCTTCAGAAAAGGAGAGGTAATGCAACGCGGAGATGTGATTGACCATCACTTGGAATTTGTCTATATCAATATCCTTTGGGATGTTAGCAGCATGTAGAGCCTGTTCTAGGATTTCCCTATGTACTGTGGATATTTTGAGTAACTCAAAAATGGAATTTTTGGCAGAGGTTAGTTGCAATTGGTCTACCAAGTCATACTTTGCTCCAAGGATAGTAACCACGTGTTTTGCTACTGGTTTAGGAATAGTAATGGTAGGAACCTTGGACATTGATGTTGGTTTTGGGGGTCCTTTGATCATGACCTGTACTTGGCTCCACATTACAACGTTTGAGTGGAATGAGACACCTTTGATTGTGACCACATTGATTGACTCAGTTTTAATGTCTAGCATATTGATCACATTGTCATTGTTGGAATAGGTGTAGTTTACTTCATTACCTTTCCCTTTAGATGTTTCTCCTCTGTCATAATTAGGAAAGGGTTTGTTGAATGTTGTATGATCCTCATTGGTAGTGTGTCTGTCTACTTTGATCTTACCTCCTTCAATGAGGTCTTGAATGATATGTTTAAGCTTAAGGCAATTATTAGTCTTGTGTCCCTTGTTTTTATGGAAGACACAATAGGAATTATCATCCCACCACCTAGGTTTGACCATTGGTTCCCACAGTTTGGAATCTAGGACTGTGAGAACTTTGTTATTAAATAGTGTTTTCAAAATAGTCTCGAGAGGCTCTCCCAAAGGAGTGAATGTTCTTTAGGGTTTTGAAGTCCATGTCTGACCCTTGTTATTATCATTGTTTGCCTTGGGTATAGGAGTCATGACCTTAGCATGCTTTCTTGCTTGCATACTATTAGTTAGATTGAACACCTCAGGTTTAGGGTTAATGTTAGAGGCGTCAACTACTCTGTCATTAAATACATTCTTGTTTTGCTTCCACCATTTAGGCTGGGAGTTGGAGTTGTTGGTTTGTTTTCATTTTGAAGGGTTATCTCTCCCCTTTTGACCATGAATTCCTTGATACAAAGGGAATTCTTAATCATTCTATCAAAGCTTGGTGAGTCTTGCATTTTTAGTGCATAGTTCAATTTAGGCACCAGGTTATTAATGAAGATCTCCATCTTCTCTGATTCAGGAATGGCCCTTGAATATCATGCAAAAATCTTCCTCCACCTTTGTATGAAGTGTGTAAATGATTCACTAGTTCTCTATTTGGTATAACATAGGTCCATCATGGTTACATCATGCTATATGTTATAGGAGTAATGTTGGATAAAGCGTTGAATCACTTCCTCAAAGGTTTTGACCTTTGGGTTCAGTTTTGAGAACCACTCCATGGCATTACCTCCTAAACTTCCTGGAAATAGTCATATGAGGTATGTAGGTTTGTGCATGTATTCTATGCTTAGAGCATAGAATTCCCTCACATGATCATGTGGGTCAGTTTCTCCTATGTATTTTTCATACATTGGTCTTGCCACGTTGGGAGGAAACGAGATCATAGTGATACTCTTGTCAAAAGGAAATGGACAAATGACGTCCAAAGAGTATTTTGTTTTGGGTTTCTCTTTCTCCTGTTTGAGGTTTGCGAGTTCTATTTGCATCAAAGTGAGTTGCTTGGTGAGAATGGATATAGGATTTGGTACCTCCTTTTCTTTGAGCTTCTCTAAATCATAATCTTTAGGTAAATTGACACCTGTGGACGGTAGATGGAGGAAGTATTTTTCTTTATCCTCACCAATTATCTTTTCCATCGTCTTTTGGAATTTTTGACTTTGCTTGAGTTTATTGTACTCCTCTTCAGTTATGTCCTCTTCACTTCCTGATTCAAATAAAGGATGGTCAAAATTGGGTTCTTCTTCCTCATCTGTATCTTCAGGCTTTTGGTGTTTTTCATTGTTATATTCCTCAAAAGCCTCACTCCATCTGTGAGTGTCGCTATCCATTTGTGGGGAGTCTAGATCGAGTAGGGAACTATGAGATGTTTCCCCTCGAAAGTGTGGTGTTTTAGGAGGAACTTTCAATCCTTTAGACGTGTACTTATTGTGTCTTGTGTTAACCATGAAGTTGTTTCTCGACTTTGTCAATGTTTCCCAATAGTGCAAGTGAGAGTTTCAAACCGTTCAAGTGGGTGCGTCTAAGTGAGAGTAACTATTTGCAGTTGGTGGATGTAAATGATTCCAGTGTCAAAGGGTTAGATTGTCCTGATAGTGAGATGGGAACCAAGTTGTTGGTAGAAAGCAGGTAGACCACATGTATTGAACCGATCGTAAGAGACTAACTAAACAGGCAAGGTAGACGTTTGAAAAAGTTTTGGAACGCCAACAGGGAGACTAGAAAAGACAACAGGAACCAGCTAAAGAGCCAAAAGTGTACCTAAATCAACTAAGACTTTCTAAGAAATACCTCTGCAAGTACCCACTGTCCTAGATGTGAGATCCCAGATACAAGCCTCTGATGACACCAGATGCGAGCCTAAATACTAGATGTGACTATGTGTTAACCAGATGCAAGCCAGAATACTGCATGCGAGCTAGGATACAAAAAATGATCTAGGACATCTGGGATGTGATTTTTTGATGTCCTTGTCAGATTTTGCCAGTTTTGAAATTTGCATTTTGGGAGTTCATGTAGTTTGTCTGATTTGTGATCATGTTTGGAGACTTACTAGTGAGTGAAAAACACATGTATCTGAAGGTTTGAATATTGTTGTTTGTTTTGAAGATGTTATCTTTTTAATGATTTTGTAAACACGTCAAACAAATTTGCATTGTTAGGAGGGTGAAACAGACACATCTTTTTCCTATTCTCTAGGTGGAGGATGAAAATATTTGCTTGTTGACTTAGGTACACACTCAAATGCTAATCAGAAAATAGCCATCACCAAGCATGCAATGACTCCAGTCATGATGCTGTATTAGCCAACTCCAAACACAAGTGAGGGAACAATATGATGAGTGTCTTGGGGAAATTACTTTTTTCCTTGCTTAAAGATTATCACCCTTTTTGGGGTGAATCAAAAATTATTTCAGTTGAAATTGTTGTATATTATTGGGCAATCCGTTCGAAACCATCCCCCATAGAATTGCACAAGGAAAAATTGAGGCGTATATCCCTATGAGTACTTGAATATATGTAGTCTCACAAGAAAGATTCAAGTGGCTCCACTCTACATATACCCAAGTATGTTCAAGGAACGATGTCAAAATTCCATGAACAAAACCAGCTCCGTCTTCCGAGGCTTTAGCCTACATGAAGCAACTATTTATAGTGAGTTGGAAGGGTTGGCGTAAAACCTGTCCTCACTTGGGTCATTCCCAGGAGATTTTTTCCTCAACCGGCAGGCCCTCTACTAATAAATATGTGTACAAAGGATTGGAAAGCTTTGGATGTCTGGATTTCTGATTCTTCCTAAGAAGAAGAGCATACTCTCCTAATCTAAGCCGTTTTCTCCCAAAATAAATTAAAGAAAAGTGGTTCTTTCCCTCAAGAAATGTTGTGTCTGATTTAGATGTTCCTATTTAATGAAAATAGGATGCTTGAAAAATAAAGTTTGTCTTGTTCAATTAGCCACAAGATTTAGTGAGTTTGCTTGTTCAATTTTTGTGTCCCAAAAGAATTTATACGATTGAACTTGTTCAATTAGCCCACAATATTTAGTGCTTTGTTTTTTCTCAATTACTGATCCAAAACAAATTATACGATGTGATTTCTTGGTCATTTAACTCCAAATTCCATTCAACCCATAAACTGATGTGTGAGTTTATGATTTTCCTTAAAAGGAAAAGAGCATAATCCTCTAGTCAGTTTAGTGATATATTGGCAAATGTTTCTGAGTGTTTTAAAGCAAGTAAATAGAGGTCAAGATGGGGGTTTGGCAACCTAAAAAACCAAGTTAGTATCCTTTATTTCAACTCCTATGAAAAAAACCTTCAATAACAACCTGTAAACAATTCTTAGGCTATAAAATGTCAAAAACACAATTGGTCAAGATGTTAGAGTTAGGCAAACGAAGTGTGCAAATTTTCTAATCAGATGCGAGCCTAAAATAACTAAATGCGATACAGTATACCGTATGTGACCTTTCTTACCATATGCATCTTCCGATGGTGGATATCCTTAACCAGAGATGGCATCTTCATTCGGCCACTTCCCACTGGAGCTCTCGCTTTCACACCATCTAGACCGCCATTACGGAGCCCAAGATGGCTCTTTTTGCTTGGTGTCTTCTGTTTCAAGGTCTCCCTGTCGGCCCTAGGCTCAAACATCTGGGGGTTCATGACCCTCAATGTCCTTTTTGCGGTCACCCTGAGACCTTTTTGCACATCTTCTGGTTCTGTAGGAGAACTCAATAGTATTGGCAGTGGATTCATGATTTTTTTAAGCCCTTTCGGCCTGAGCCCTTTTCTTGGCATATGATTGTCTTAGGAGATTCTCCTAGACTCCCCTCCAAGTTTACCTAGATTTGGCATACTTTCAAGATGGATATTTTGTTTAATATTTGGAAAGATAGAAATGCTATTATTTTCTCTCACAGCTCTCTTGATACGAATGTTGCTTTGTTTAACAAAGCTTGTATATGTAATAATGTTATGATGTAGATTCAAGTTCAAGCCAATAAAGTGGCTCTGGAAGTAGCTCACCTGCAGGAGCTTCTCAATCATTGGGGCAATGCTCCCTGCACTGTTGCTCGGGTCCCTTCGGATGCGCTTTCTGCCGAGGGTATGCCTCCCAGAGGCCGCCACCATGGGTGCAGTTCTTCGGCGTGCCGCTCGCACACTCCTCGGTCCCAGGCTCCTTGCCACCACTCTCCGAGAGGTGGTGGGGATGGATGGCGGCGTTTCTCAGCTTCTTCGCCTCCTTCGCCTTCTGGGTGGGCGCCAGCTCTGGCACAGTCTGCTCCTCCTGATGCTCCTGGTGCTCGCCGTGGTTGGGATTGGCCTCCTTCCACCTCTTCCAAGTATCCCCACTTGGCTCTTGCTATCTCCCCACCCAGGGCAGATGAAAAAGAAAAAGAATATGACGATGGTTGGTCACTTCCCGACCCTCCTATCAATCCCACTAAGCTGTGGGGATCAGATGATAAAGATCCTCCACCTTCTGCCACTGCTCTTGCTTCCTAATGGCTTTATGTTTTTTTGATGAATAGTCTTCATTTTCGGCTTTGCCATGTGAACTCTACGGGGTGTTTTCTATATCCCCCGGCCCCTTTTTTGTGGATATGTAACTTTAATATTTTTTAATAGAAAAGGCACTATTCATCAAAAAATAACTGAATGCGATACAGTATACCGTATGTGACATTTCTTACCATATGCGACATCATGCTCCCCAGATGCGAGCCTAAACTGAAAATGATCCAGGAAATCCTAGATGCGAGCCTCATTTTTTGCGGTGTGAGGGCATATCCCGGATGCAATCCAGAATGACTAGAAATGACCTTGTAACAAAATTTTGTGTATGCAAATTAGTGAAAAATAGGTTCAAAATGAGGCCAAGTTGGAAATTGAGCCCCATGGTGGGCGCCAAAAATGTGTGTGTATATTTGTGCACCTGTAACCTGTAACACAACACTTCAATAAGTCATTTTGTTAGTGAGAAACAACGGTTAATGAGCATATAAAACCCTAACATTGACCTATTGCTTTCTAACTAGGATGAGTGTTGCAAATAACATAACAACCCTCAGATTATGCTAATACCAGTGACATAAACAACCTAGCATGAAAGATTCAAGTTTAAAACAACTATTTAATTACTTAAGCATGCATATTAGTCTAAAAATGAGCATTATAACCATGTGAGAAAGTAACTATGGAGTGTGCATGAAGCTATGAAGGAATGGGTAGCATAACAATGCTTTGAGATTCCTTCAAATTCTTGGCATAACAACACTACTATTCAAAAATTGAGGCTTATTATGAGCTCCAAATCCCTTCAATTTATAGAGGAATGGGAGAGAGAGAGAGAGAGAGAGAGAGAGAGAGAGAGAGAGAGAGAGAGAGAGAGAGAGAGAGAGAGAG
>MU224377.1:569589-620037 GCA_018584345.1 Thuja plicata
TGAGTCTTTACCTTTAACTTGAAGCACGTGCCCTTTTCTGTTTACGGCGACCTCGCGACATACCTTAATCACTTAGTCGGAAGGACCTTTTCCCTGGGGCACTTTTATCACCAGACTTCGCGACCACCGTCAGATCACTTAACTTCTTCATCGAATGACTGTCTTTTAATTGTTTCATATTTCCTTATCCCCCTAAATCATCAGGAGACTTCGCAACTGAGGGTAAACATACCTTAGTCTTGTTATCGCATGATCCTGAGTCTTTCATCAAGCGATCAGGTGACGACCACTAACTTCGTGACAGGTGTCCTCTGTTCTTTCGTCCACTTTATGCATCATGGAAATCTAACTCACCGTCCCTATCTAGCAACAACCTGACTGAGTATTTCTACTAACATCAAACAGTTAGTCGCATGGTCGGGAATGTTATCACTTAACCACCACTTAATCACGAGACCACGCGACTGAAGAAAGAGCCTAACTATTTGACTGAGCTGATCCAGCGATCATGCGACATGAAGTAGGCGCAAGGTCGGAAGACATTTCTTTGACTTGCCATTTCTTCTCGCGATCACTCGACTGAAGGTGGGTCCCATTATGTTAAAAGCTCATAACATGAAATCAAGCGACAACCCGACTGAAAGGAAATCGCTAAGTCTTGAGTCACTGAGAGAATATTCCATTTCTTAACGAGACTACGTGACACAAGGCGAAAGCAAAGTCGGGAGATGATTTAGCATATCCAATTCTGGTAAAGCGATCAGGCGACCTGACTTATGGCACATGTCTTAAGTGACTTTAAAAAGGTAACGATGAAATAGAACGAGCCAAGGCTTAGGGTTTAATACATCGTTTGCATGAAATACTGAGGGTTTACAGGGTTTTGAGGGTTTAGAAATGAAGCCTGGGAAACAAGACAGAGGAAACAAGATAGGGCAGACCAGGTCCATTGCACAAAAAGGGAAAACTTGGGCAACAAAAACCACAAAGAATGCTAATACTCAATTATGAAACATGGGTTAAGGTAATTTTTACAATAGAGGTTTAGTATCAAGATGCTCACTGTGGGTAGGCTCACTATGGGTAGGGCTCACTACCCAAAACACAAGAACCAACTATCACAGTTGAATAACAACTCACTACTAAAAGAAGAAATAATGAAAAGGAAATCTGCCACTAAAATATTTGTCACCAACTACAACACTGAAAGAATTCTACAATCTAATGCCTCTGGTTGCACACATTCACATCACATCACATCACACTTAACATCTAGATTTAAATTTTCATGTTTGCATCACATCACATTGTATCTCGCTCCTACAACAAACATAATCATCCTTTACTTATATTATTTCATGTCTCTATAATCATCCAAGTCAGCCAAGAAAAATTATAATTCACAATCTTCTAAGTCGGCCAAATATGATTTGAAATAGGTCACCACAAAATATTCCCACAGTGGAGAGGAATGAAATGTGGACCACATAAAACCACCTTGCTCAAAACAACACGCTACCCAAACTAGTATAATATCCAAAGTTGAAGAATATAATCAACACGTTACAATCCAAACAATGTTTCCTGAGCATGTTAGTCAATGTCCAGATCAGTCTAGACCCAAAAGAATGTGTCTCGTTATGTTAGAATTGTTATAATAACTAAGAGGGGGGTGAATCACTTGGCTCCCAATTATCCTACAGTCCCAAATTCTCCCAGATGTATATATCAACTATTTCAAACATATAAATCAACTTGGTGAAATATAAATTGTGATCTCAAACTTTAGTCCTATTAAGTTGTCTACAGAGTAGCAGTAAATAAATACTGTGATTAACGATCAATTCCGATAAAATAATGTGTAAAGTAAAATAACAATCATACACATTAACACATATATTTTTAACATGGAAACCTTGCTAAGGGAAAAAACTTGGGATTGTTAACCCAAAATATTTCACTCTTCTGAAGTGAACTCGGTTAAGAGCTAACCTTGTTAAAGGTTACAATGCACATTGTTAGATGTGACTTGGTTAGACAATTTAAAACTAAAAGTTCTCTCTTGACCAATAATTCACTATGGGTTCAACAAGAAAACACTCAACATTCATTAGAATGTCATAATAAAGATTTTCACGTCCTACTCGGTTAAGAGATTTATCTGCAACAATGGTTAAACTAATACAATAATGATCTAATTCAAATACAACTTTGTTTGCATATTTTCATATCTATGCTAAGTACATAATACATCTGATCAATTTGTTCACTTTAGTTCATCTAATTCTTCATACTCTATTCTTCTTGGTTAATGCTCTTTCCTCTATCGCTTGGTGTTGTCCGCGAAAAATGCTCGGTTCTATCTTTAACTAGTTTGATCAGTCATGCATGAAATTTGCATGTGTGTGCATCATCACATCATCACATCATGATTCATAATGAATCTCTTGTCTCTTATATAGACATCATAACTTATTTAATTTCCATCCTTTATATTTTTCCACTTAATCTCCATCATTCATTTTGCCACTTAAACCTTCCTCGATAGTTGTGTCAAAAAACATTTCAATCTTCGTCGTCTGATCTTCCTTGAATTTTCATAGTCGTTTGATCATCATAACAAACATTATCATTTACGTCAGAATCATCAATTTCCAACTCATCATATTAGTTGGCCTCAGTTTGATTTAATTGCTCGGTCAATACCATGATATGTTGGTGATCCCTAGCTCAGTTAACACTGTGCTCGGTATACACTGTATTTACTCGGTGTTCACTGTTACTAGTTGTACACATAAATCTTTGATTATCGACCACATAAACTTTGTTTGTTCTAGATCTTCAATCCATAGTAGATGTTTGTTGTCATAATGATACTCAAATAAGTTGACATCAATGACAATACATTAAATGATTAATTTCTATCATCCTATCTGTAACTCGGTTGACTATCAACAAAATAACTTCAAACATACAATCAGTTTTAGTTCATCAATCTCTCCCTTTGGCATTGATGGAAGCACAATATGAAATATTCAATATGAAAATGCCATAGAATACCAAAATTTCATTCTACAACTGCAAAATGTTCTATCTCTCCCTATCTAGAATATATAAAATGTCTCAACATTAAAAACTCACCATGTAGACTTTCCCTGCAGATTTGACTCTTCCATTCTTGAATCTTTTCTCTCTGTGGATAGATATGTCATTTCTCTCCCTTTCTCTATAGAATCTTCTTTCCCTTTAGTGGATAGATATTTCATTGAATTTTCTCTCCCTTTGACAACAATGCCAAAAATAAAATATACAGCTCTCCATTAGCCAAAACAATTCTCTGGTTTTCAGTGCAGTAAAATAAGTACCATGCAATGTATTGATATGTTTGTGTTAGTCCAGTTCAGCTTTGCATCAACATGATTGATATTTTTATTACATAAAGTTTGATGAAACCTCCTAGTCATCTTAGTGACCGATAGACAAGGGAAAAACCCCTATTCTACCCCTCAAGTACTCAAATGTATCCTTTGGTAAGGGTTTAGTGAATATGTCTACAAGTTGTTCTTTTGATTGTACATATTCCAGTATAACTTGTTTCTCTTGTACTTGTTCCCTCAAGTATATTTGATAGATATATACTTTTTTTTTGCATGCATCACATGGTTCTTTTAAATATTTATTGCACTAGTATTATCACAATAAATTATCACTGGGTCAGTTATCTCTTCATTCATTCCTTTCAAAGGTTGTTTGATCCATGCAATCTTCAAATAGTTTGCATCAGCAACAACATATGCTACTTCTGCAGTTGACTGAGATATGCATCCTTGTGTTTTACTTATCCAAGTAACTAATATTTCTCGTATAAATAATGCTCAATGAGTAGTTCTCTTTCTATCATCAATGTTCCCAGATTAATCAATATCTGTGTAAACTTTCACTTCAAACTTTCCATCTCTTTTGTACCATAATCTATAATCTTTAATGTTCTTCAGGTATCTAAACATTCTCTTTACAGCAGTCATATGTGATTCTCAGGGATTAGAATAAAATCTTGCTACAATTCCAAGTGTGTGTACAATGTCTAGTCTTGTGTTTACAACATACATCAAATTTCCAATCATAGATCCATACAATGTCTGATTTACCTTAGGTGTCTTATCTTCTTTTGTCAATTTGCATCATGTTGCCCTAGGTGTTCCAACTGGTTTTGATTCTTCCATTGTAAATGTCTTTAGTACTTCCTTGATGTATTTTGATTGAGTAATGTAGATGCTTTTAGTCTATTGTAAAATTTGCAAGCCAAGAAAAAATTTGATCTCTCCAAACATTGACATTTCAAATTCTTGCCTCATTTCATTAGAAAATGATTAGCATAAGTTATCATTTCCTCCAAATATAATATCATAAAAAAAAAATCAGCAATAAGAGTCTTATCATCATTTCCTCCTTTCAAATACAAATTGTTGTAATCAATTTTTCTAATAAATATAATACTAATAAGATAGGAGTGTAGTCTTTCATACCATGCTCTCAGTGCTTGTTTCAGTCCATATAATGCTTTCTGTAACTTACATACCATGCTTGTCTGATTAGCTTCAACAAAACCTTCAAGTTGTTTAATGTAAACCTCTTCTTCTAGTATTCCATTCAGAAGTGCAGACCTAACATCCATCTGATATAATTTGAATCCTTTATATGTAGCATATGCAAGTAGTATTCTAACTCCTTCAAGTCTAGAAATGGGTGCAAAAGTTTCTCCATAGTCAATACATTCTTCTTGTGCATACCCTTTGCATACTAATCTTTCTTTGTTTCTGGTTACATCTCCATTCTCATTCAATTTGTTTCTGAATATTCATTTGGTGCCAATGACATTCTTATCACTCAGTCTCAGTACTAATGTCCATGTTTTGTTTTTCTATATCTGCTCAATTTCTTCATTCATTGCAATAACCCATTCTTTATTTTCAAGTGCATCTCTCACATTTTTAGGTTCAAATTCACAAATCAAACGTGTGTTGTATTTCAACTTACTTCATGTCATCATGCTAGCTCTTTTATCTCCAACAATCTGATTCTATGGATGATGTCTTCTGACATATTTTGCAAGTAAAGGTTCATTTCTTTTTTCTTCATTGTGTGCTCTAGTAGATTCATTGTGTTCTTGATCATGATCTTCAGTTGCAACATTTTCTTGATTCTCTATTTGTGCTTCTTGTTTCTCGGTAACATTACTCTATTGAATGGTAACGTTAGGTATCTACTCAGGAAAAGTATCACGTTCTTCAATGCAGACAAATATATTGTAATCTTCTGGTTCTTTCATGCTTTCCTCATCATTCTTCTTAGAAAATTCATCAACTCTTACATTTGTACTTTTAATGATCTTGTTAGAAGTCTTGTTCAAACATTTATAAGCTTTGCTCTTAGTAGAATATCCAATAAATATGAATTCATCACTTTTTTTAATCAAATTTACCATTTCAACCATCTTTCAAAATATAACATTGAATTCCAAATATTCTAAAATAACTCACATTAGGTGTATAACCATACCATAATTCATAAGGTGTCTTGTTTGTATCTCTCTTCAGTTTTACTCAGTTCAGTGTGTATACAACAGTACTAATAGCTTCTCTCCAGTATGTTTGTGCAACTTTCTTTCAATCATTAGTGTTCTAGCACAATCTACAATTGATCTATTTCTTCTTCCAGCAATCCCATTCTATTGTGGTGTCCTAGGTGCAGAGAACTGTCTGTTAATTCCATACTCATTACAAAAGTTAGTGAACTCATCAGAAATAAATTCACCTCCTCTATCAGATCTCAAACATTTTAGTTCTCTACCACTTTCTTTTTCCACTTTAGCTTTGTACCATTTGAACATCTTAAATGCTTCAGATTTTTCTTTTAAGAACATGAAAATCATCATTCTAGAGTAGTCATCAACAAATAAAATAAAGTATTTGTCACCATAATAACTTTGTGTTCTCACTGATCCACACAAGTATGTATGAACTAACTTCAAAATATCATTAGATGAAAAATTATTTCTCTTAAAACTAGATTTTGACATTTTTCCCATTTGACATATCTTGCACATTACATGGTCAGGGTTAGATAAGCTCGGTGAGCCTCTTACTTTTCTTTTCCTACTAATCTTAACCATGTTGTCAAAATTTACATGACAAATCCTTTTATGCCACAACCATACATCTTCATTCTTAGCCATCAAACAAGTAGTTTCAACAGTGTCAAGATAGAATAGATTACCTTTAGATTTTTCACCATTGTTGATCAACTTTCCTATTTCATCATAGATTCTAGCTTTTTATTTTCAAATGCAACTCGGTGACCTGTATTATTTAACTGTGAAACACTCAATAGATCATAATTAATTATTTTCATCCAATATGCATTCTCACATTTGATTTGATTGTTCAGTAATATAGTACCTTTTCCTTTCACTTCACAAGGTGTATCATTTCCCATTCTAATAGATCCACCATTATAATGATCAAGAAATTCAAATTTCCCTTTATCTCCAGTCATGTGATGTGTGCAGCCACTATCAATAACCCAAATGTCATGTTTTCTAACTTTAGAAATAAGTGTTATTTCAACATACCTTTCGTCTTCTTCTGAATCTTCCTTCAAAGCTACAAACACTGTCTCAATATCTTCATCATTTTCAGAATTAGTGTCATTATCTCTATCTTGAGCAATGTAACAAGGCTTCCTGCCTTTGTCTTTGTAATCTCGGTTATTCCTTTTGTCATATTGTCGATTGCTTCTGTATTCTCGGTCATCTTTTCTATCATTAGATCATTCAATTCTTTCATCATTGTTTATGTCAGGGCATCGGGCAGCAAAGTGTCCAATTATATACAATTAGAGTATATCAAAGTTAGTTTACCTTTATATCTTTTTTTTCCTTTGTGAAATCTTCTAACCATTAATGCTTCAATTTCATCAAGTTCCTTATCATCACTGTCACTATTATTTCTTATCATGTGTTTGCTACCAAATTTACTAATTTTCAGAGAAGACATAAATGAAGATTCCATAGTAGGTACAACACTGTTGTCAAAATTGTTCATCTCAAAAGAACTCAATCTACTAACAAGCCTATCAAAAGTAATATTGTTTCTAGGTGCTGCTCTCATTTCATGTATTACAGAGACTCTTATAGAATAAATAGGCAATAAAGTTCTGAGAATCTTACTCACAATAGTGTCTTCATCAATAGTTCTACCTGCTCCTCGAATAGCATTCACAACTTCCTTGAGTCGGTTACTATTATGTGTTATGTTTCCTCCTTTCATTCTCATGAAATGAAATTTTTGTCAGAGAATTTCCACTTTAGCTCTTAGTACATTTTAATCTCCTCCATAAACTAGTGTAAGCTTGTCCCACATCTTCTTGGCTGTTGTACATGTCTTGATATCCACAAATTCAGCAGCAGTAAGTAAAAAAGAAATTTCTACCATTATAATGTTGTGTTCATGTTTCTCTTTCATCTTATTAACAGTCAAAGGTCCAGTAGGTAGGATGAATTTAGTATCCAATTATATTACTATGTCATCTATTGATGACATGTAACTGATTGAATGTTTGACAATGTTAAGTTGAAGATGATGCAAGACATTAAATTAGTTAATGGTTTGTATTGTCATTGATGTTAAATTGATATCATCTATATGGTCATATAAATAATGCCAAAGACTTCAGAGAATCAATGGAACAGAGGTTATGCTTTCAGCAATGCATAAAATTCAAGTATTCACCAAGTGACAAACTACACTGGTGGAGTGCACACCATCGGTAAACACAAAGATAAAGTCACAGTGATGCCCAACGAGCAGAAGATAGTGTTGTTTGACGAAGTAGAATCATAGGATGCCCGACGAGCTAAAAATAGTGTTTCCCGATGAGCAAGATCCAATGATTCCCGATGGATGGAGATCTTGAAGCTAACTGAAATTACACCGACAGAATTGGTAGTTGTCACCGACGATGAACTGCAAAATTGACCGATAGAACAGAGAGATCAGAAAATGACAAAATATCTAGCTGGTAGAGCTAAAGGATAGACTTAACTGGTTGTTTTATTTGTTTTATTCAAACCGTAGTTAAGCAATTGATTTGTACAGCTGGAAAGAAGATAACTACGAGATAAATTAGGAGTTAAAGCCATAAATTAATTTGGCTGGATTGTTTTTCATGCCAAGAATCAAGAATCAAGAACCAATAATTAAGGAATATCATGTCTATATAAGAGACAAGCATAATTCATTTTCGTAAGCAATCAGATACATGAGGGAGTGAACTAATAGAAGATGCTGAAAAGAAACTGATGAAGGATAAACTTCATGCAGTCCTGATCAATCAAGTTAAGGGAGAGCTAAAGAATTCTGCAGACACCAACGAACAGAAAAGCACAGCATCACAAAGCATAAAGAGTTAAGTACAAAGGAATTGAATTGATACATTGATCAGAAAGATATTGTAAGTAAATAGATCTAAAAATTTGCAATTCAGTTGCATTAGAAATAGGTCATTTTGTTTCAGTTTAACCATTGAAGCATTAAGTCTCTTAATAGAGCAGGACTTAACAATCTTTTGTAATTGAGGTATATCCTAACAGATTACCGGAAGGTTGACTCATGATAGTAGCATTGGTCTTACCTAAATCCTATTGATAGTCTAAGAAGAAGGTTGATTCAAGGATGGTAGTAAGATTAGCATAAAGCTTATTGACAGTCAAGAGACTGATTCAAGGATGGTAGCGTAGATGCCAGATACTTAGTGATGACCTATGTATAAAAATCCTCTAACAAGGTCACACTTAACAGTGTGTTTGTAACCTTTAACAGGGTTGGATCCTAACAGGGCTCACTTTAAAAGAGTGGAAATTTGGGGTACCGGTCCCAGTGGTTTTTCCCTTAACATGGTTTCCACATTAAAATCCTTGTGTTATGTGTTTATGGTTTATTACTTTAGTGTTTTACATTTAACATAAGCATTTATGGATTGACTGGTATACTCTGTATATTTACTGAGTATCGGTAAATAAGTTTTACTGCTTATCAGTTATCAAGGAGAATAAGGATAGACAAGGTAAACCGACAGACAATTATTTATTTCAAGTATTTCAAAGGCATACATGTTGTAGGGACTTAATAATCTGAGGTGTATTAATTGGTGGATTGAAGTTTAAAAGGATAAATTTTTGAGGCCACTGATTAACCCCCCCTCTCAGTTATTACTAACAATCTCCAATCCCTGATAGGTATAGTCTCATTCTATTATTCCATGTAGAGAAGTTCTCCTTGTTTAGCTTCAGTGTCTCTCTCTTATACATCTTGTGATCTTTAGCTTAAGTCCTTTAAAAATTTCCTTCTAAGCATTGTATGCTCTGATACTAATTGTTAGAATAAATGAGAGGGGAGGGGGGGTGAACAAGTTGGCTCCCAATTATCCTACATTCCCAAATTCTCCCAAGTGTATATAACAACAATTTCAAACATAAAAATCAACTCGGTGAAATGTAAACTATGTTCCCAAACTTTAGTCCTATTAAGTTGTCTACAGAGTAGCAATAAATCAACATTGTGATTATTGATCAATGATGATAAAATAAAGTGTAAATTAAAATAACAATCCACAAAAATCATACACATTAACATAGATTTTAATGTGGAAACCCTGCTAAGGGAAAAACCATCTAGGACCGGTAACCCAAAATATTTCATTCTTCTGAAGTGAGTTCAGTTAAGAGCCAACCCTGTTAAAGGTTACAATGCACATTATTAAATGTGACTTGGTTAGAGGATTTAAAAATAACAGTTCTCTCTTGACCAATCATTCACTATGGGGTCAACAAGAAAATACTCAACATTCATTAGAATGTCATAATAAATATTTTCACGTCCTACTCGGTTACAAAATTTATCTGTAAAAATGGTTAAACTGGCACAATAATGATTTGATTCAAATAAAACTTTGTTTTCATATTTTCATATCTATGCTAAGTACATAATACCTTTGATCAATTTGTTCACTTCATTTCATCTGATTCTTCATACTCTGTTCTTCTCTGTTAAGTCTCTTTCCTCTATCGATCAGTGTTGTCTGCAAAAAATGCTCGGTTCTATCTTTAACCAGTTTGACCAGTCATGCATGAAATTTTCATGTGTAAGAATCATAACATCATCGCATCACGATTCATAATGAATCTCTTATTTCTTATATAGACATCATAACTCATTTAATTTCCATCCTTTAGATTTTTTCGCTTAATCTCCATGGTTGGTTTTGCCACATAAACCTTCCTCAAGAGTTGTGTCAAAAACCCATTTCAATCTTCATCGTTTGATCTTCCTTGGATTTTCATAGCCGTTTGATCATCATAACAAACCTTATAATTTACCTTAGAACCATCAATTTCCATCTCATCATACTAGTCAGTCTCGGTTTGATTTAATTTCTCGGTCAATACCGTGATGTGTCGGTGATCCCTAGCTCGGTTAACAGTGTGCTCATTATACACTGTATTTACTCAGTTTATACAGAACTCTTCGATTACTGACCACATAAACTTTGTTTGTTCCAGATCTTCAATCTATAGTAGATGTTTGTTGACAAAATGATACTCAAATAAGTTGACATCAATGACAATTAACTGATTAATATCTATCATCATATCTATAAGTCAGTTGACTATCAACAAAATGACTTCAAACATACAATCAGTTTTAGTTCATCAACAATATGGATGGGACTAAGATAAACATGACCAAAGATAAAGAATAATAACACAACATGTGGAGCACACCAATTATGGATCACCAAAGAAAAAAATAAAACCTCATTGAACTTCATCAACCAAGATATGTTGGCATCAACAAAAACTAGTAATGACATCAAATTTAAACAATCTCACCCTTTGTCATTGATGACAAAATCCATCAATGAAAAACCAAACAACTCAATATCAACATCAAGATCACACCACTTTTCTTCTCCCCCTTTGACAATAATGATAAAGGAAAAAACTCCCCATAAAAAAAATTACTCTACTCCCCCTAAAAAGAAGTCGCAAGCATTTATCTAGATAAGAATGATCATGTAATACATTGGACCAATGCACACCCTGGTGCAGTTCAGACTAGGACGGGTTAAAACCCATAACTTCTACTGAAGCTACTCAAAATTATCCTTGCATAATGATTTTGTGAATATGTCTACAGTCTTCTCTTTTATAGGTACATATTCAAGGCTCACCTCACTATCTAATACCTTCTCTCTCAAGAAATCATATTTAATAGATATATTTTTTTGTTCTGGAATGTTGTACCATATTTTTTAGAAATGTTTATGGAACTAGTATTATTACATATAATTGAGATTGGTTCATCAAATGATACATATATCCTTTATATTTTTTTCCATCCAAAGTACCTAAGTGCAACATGAGGATGCTGCAATGTATTCAACTTCAGTAGTAGATAATGATACATAATATTGTTTCTTACTTAACCATGCAACCAATCGAGACCCAAGGAAATAAGCTCCACCACTAGTACTCCTCTTTTTATCAACACACCCGACCCAATCTGCATGACTATAAGTTGTCAAAGTAAAATTTGAATCCATGGGATACAATAATCTGAATTCTTTTGTTCCTTTCATATATCTAAAGAATTTTTTATAGCAACAACATGTGATTCTTTTACGTCTTTCTGAAATCTAGCTGCTTAAAAAACAACATACATAATGTTTGGTCTAATAAAGTAAAAAATAGCAATCCTCCAATCATTGACTTTCCTTTACTTTCATTAGCTTTGGGTGAATCATCATAATTTTTGAACTTGCATCTGGTGAAAATAGGTGTACTAACCAATTTAGCATTCTTCAATCCAAACTTCTTCAATAATTATCTGGTATAATTGGATTCAAAAATAAAAATGATTTTTCTATTCTGATTTACTTGTTATCCAAGAAAGAAATTTAACTCTTCAATCATAGACATTTTGAATTCCTACTGCATTTCATCCACAAATCTTTTGCACATATCATCATCTTCTCCAAAGATTATGTCATCAATATAAACTATAACAATTAAAATTTGATCTGAGTTAATTTTGTAGTATAAGTACTATTTGTAGCCCCCTTTTGAATTTTTGGTCCAATCAGATACTTATCTAATCCTCCATACCAAGCTCTAGGTGTTTTACTCAATCCATACAATGCTTTCTTCAATCTAGAAACAACATCTAGATCACTTCCTGACTTAAATCCTTTCGATTTCTCAATGTAAACTTCCTCCTTCATTTCTCCATTCAAATATAAGTGGATCATACTATAACAACCACGTGGCTCTTATAGATCTAGAGCTTGTGGGCTCACATGGATCTTTGATTTTCTTTGGATTAATGAGCACACAAAGAATAAATACTTAGGAAATATTGGGAGCTCAACTTTACAAAATCTTGGACGCTCAGGCCATCTAGTAACAAGGGCATGCAGTCAATAAATGGATGACTTAGAACCCTTCAAGTCGTGAGCTAACACTTGCTCACTGATGATAGAAAGTCAATAGGAAAATATAAGCATTAGGATTTAGGGTTAAAGAAAATAGACACAACCTTAAGACCTAGGGTTTTAGCTTGTGTAATATAACTAAGGGTGGAAATAGGACCAAAAGCCATTAAATTTTAAAGTTTCTACTAATTATCTTTGATGAAACCTTTAATTACTATATAGAAATGATAAACTCATTTGAAACCTCCATTATAGATCTCTCCATGCTCAAGTATTGGTTAGGTCAATCAAAGTGCAAGATACATATCCACTACTCAGTCAGCTAATAGTTTCTATAGCCCAACTCTTTGATCCCTAATTATTTCATGCCTATTAAATTTTTTTTTTTTTTGGAGGGGAGTCCTTTGAGGAAAAATGGAATAAGCCCAACCCTTTGATCCCCAATTATTTCATGCCAATTAAAAAAACCCTTTTTTGGAGGGGAGTCCTTTGAGGAAAAATAGAATAATAGTTTTGGATTTACAATTAGAAATAATTTTCATAATATCATTAGGGAGCTCAACAGAAATGACCTTACCTTTAGTATTTTGGAGGGCTCAGGATTTACAGGACTTAGTGCTTTGAGAAACTTTAGTCAAAGTCTCTTGACTATGCACTGCAGAATTTCTAGGTGATGAAAATAGGGTATCCTTGTGTGGCTGAGTAGGATTTGACAATGTGATCCATGTTGACTATGTTTCCACTATTGCAGCAACAACCAAATCAAATGACACTACAACATGTGAATCCATCAGATTTAGATCTATCAATTTTCCACCTTAAGGGGACCACCACTCCCTGACCTTTTTTCAATGTTAGGATTCTTTCTTTTCAGGTCCCTGAGGGCTCCACCAGTGTTTCCTTATGAAGGCATAAAACTATTTCCCCTGGTTGTGATGGCTGCGAGAAAATGGTTGTGAGAGAGGGCATGTGGATTCACTGAATCTAAGGTTAGAGGTACTGCAAAAAAATTGTGGCATAGGGTTTTTAAGAATTTTTTTAAAATTGGAAATAGATTTAAAAAGAGATTACATATTACACAAAATCATCAGTAGATAAAAATTCAAAAGATGAAACAAGAGTAGCTAATACGAAGTAATCATAGTGATTACAAAAAAAATCACAACAACTACAAAAATTATAGAAATGATTGTATAAAGAAGATTTTGCAATAGTAGATAACAAAAAAGAGTTATGTTAGTCTAGCCAAAGGTGCATATTAAATCATAGGACCTCCATTACTCTTGATACTTGTGTGTAGTTGTTCAATAAGCTCGTAAAATTAATCTATCTTGTAAAATTTTACATGCCAACTTGTAAGTAGATTCACTATTTGCAGAGACATGTCTGCACATAACATTTGAAGTTCTATCTATAGGGGAAGAATTTTTAGAAAAAAATACAATTGCAACAGAGTTTCCAAATCCATTTGATAATCACTTGTCTGCAATTGTGGGATAAAGTGTCCAGGGATGAAGAAGCACCAATGAGAGCGATTTCAAAGACCATGATTGAGGGAATAAGGAAGGAAATGTAGCAAACAAAGAGTTCCATAAATTGTGAGAGTGAGTGCAGAACTGAAATGCATGCTTATAGATTCTAATTTAGCACAAAAAGGATAAGTGGGTAGCATGTACACAAATTTAAGGTGATTGCTAATAGGTAGTTTAACGTGAAGAAATTTCCAAGCTAAGAGTTGAGATTATGCATTAGCTTTGGACTTCTAGATTTGGAGGTTGAGCTTTTTCCATTTGGACAGGAGAAAAGAGTTGTTGGGTATATTTTCAATTTTTGAAGTCTTGCTATAAAAATTTTGATTTCCTAGTGATATTTTTTCCTATAAAGTCAAAACCTGTCCAAAGTGCTATCTATTTTCCCTGCAAATGTTGACCTCCAAGCGATGAAATCAAAAAGAGATCTGTAACCCTAACTCCTACGTCATTACTTCATCCTTTTTGAGCAAAAAACCCAAGTTCTTCGCGGTTGGATTCTAATTTGCAGTTACCTTTTTCATGAAATTTCAGTGACTTAAGTCATGTGCCCTTTTTACATGTTTTAAGTTAGTTGCTTAATCTCTTAACCATGTCTGAATATTCCTTTTTGTTTGGAGACTCAGCGTAAAGCCTTGGTCGCGTTGTCTCGTAAGATAAAGAATATGGTTTTAAGGATTAAGAAATTAAATGTATGTCATTGATCCTATTCAAATCCTATGGTTTGCATCAAATCTCTAGAGAAACCATTGAGTTAAGAAATCATATGGCGACTTTAAGTTTTATTCAGTCACAAAGTCTCGCAAGAAAATGAAGGTTAAAGCATGGTTGTTATATTCATTCAGTCTTGAGATCTTTGAAAGAACCAAGGGTTAAGTTAAATCTTACAAGATCTAGCAATAACTGTAGATGCTGAGATGATCCTGTGGCTGGCATTTAATCGCAACATAAAAGTGTAGATTAGTAAAGGTTTAAGAGATTCGGCACTGATTATTGGATTAAGAAAGAATCATGTGCAAGAACATGATCTCAGAAGGACTTCATAAAGTACATAAAGATTGAGAGACTTAACACTAGCTATTGATGAAAGAAAGATCAGAGCACTAAGATTTAATCTCTAAATAGAACCTGAGTCAGATGAAACCTTTAGAGAGATTCACTCAATCGCTAAGTCTCTAGATGAACTAATGTTAGACAGAGTTAATTTATTTTTTCATAGGAATGAATCTGAACTGCAGATTAAGATCAAATCTTGAGGCTATCATTAAGTCACGTGGAAAATTCAAAAATTCACAAAGCTTTCAACGATTCAGAGAAAATGATTCAGATATTGAAACGTGTTCAAGTTATTCAAAGATCTATGGTGTGTGTGAAGTGTCAAGGCAAACCTGTGGTTAAGAAATTTATTTGGTGACCTCGAGATAGCTTGCAGTCATGTAATCTCATAACCAAATGAAGCTAAAGTTAAAGTTTAAGAGAGTCAGTGCAACACGACAAACTAAAAAGAGATCAACGGTAGTCGCGCAATCTCTAGATAGATTCAATCAATATAAGATGATTAACAGACTCATCAAAATCTGTTGTTGTGAATTAGATCGTATGGAAACTGTGAAATCTCAGAACAAACTCATGGCTAATCAAAACCTTTAGCGACTTCAAATTTGTATAGTCGCGTGATCTCTAAAAGAAGAAAGGTTGAGTCGCGCTGAGAGCTGGGTTAAATAAGAGAAGATATAAACCACTTATAAGATTCAGATCATGCGGTGCGTGTTGAATCTCAGGATGAAAGAAAGGTTAAGGATAACTCTCAGCGATTAGGAGATAGAACTATCACGTGATCGCTAAGAAGAACTGTGGTTAGAATAAGGTAAAGTCACAAGTATTTTTTCTCCCGCCATGATGTAAAGAGTTAACCTATTAAAGTAAAAGGATCTAGATAGCTTGTATAAAATCTGATGAGCGGTGATAATATAAACCAATCATATCAAATATTAGGCCTATTTTGCATATGATAAGGTTTTAAAATTAATAAAAGTACTCATGACTATCCCAATGACTTATTTAAGATTGATCACTTGTCAACTTCAAATGCCGTGGCTAGGGAAAGAATTAATGTCAGGGTACGCAGAATTAAGACAAAAGTGACTAAATGAAGCTTTCCAATTCTGGGCCAAACTGATGCATTGATTCCTAAATGATAAATAGGCATAGTTTTCATACATTTTAGTTTACCAAGTTTTTAGAGTTACAGAGCCGACAGATTGCATAATTTTCAGAGCATTTAGAAGCAAAGAATTGTATGAGTTTTAGAGAAATTTGTAGTCAAGAACTTGTCTTTTAAAAATAGAATTGTTTTAGTAAGGATATTCAGAAATTAGTGAAGATGAGATGATCAACCATGAGTGGAGCTTCAACTAGTGGAGCAAGTAAAGAAGTAGAAGATGACCAGAAAGGAAACAAAAACTATTCTAAGGAGTTTGTGACTCTACTACCTGGAACTAGTTATGGAAAAAAGGTAAATGACAAACTCTTTACCGATGATTTAGCATATTGTAGAGATCTTAGGACTCCAAGGGTTTTAGGTTATCATCTTTTCAAGTATTTTTATAGTAATAAGGATAGCCCAATTCCTATATCAAACTTGTGGACATCAGGATTAGAAAATTTGATAGTCCCTGATATCTTTGTAGATAGAGACTTGTTAGTTGAGCTATCAAAAAAGTATGATCCTCTCTCCAAAACTATTAAAAAAAGTGATGGAACAGCTCTGGTCACTTTATATTGGGCCTCTTTCATGAAAGGCTTTGATATATACCATCCTTGTCCTATAGAGATTCAACTCACAAGGTTACAAAGTAGATATACTAGGGAAACTACCATTGTTTCCAAGTTAATCCAGGCCCATACACCTAAGTCAAATAGGAATTATATTGCTGCCATACTAGGTTATGCACCTTATTTTTACAAAGATTTAAGCTTAATTACATAAAGTAAAATGCTTATGGACTATGTAATGTTTTGGGAGTAGATGGGGGCCCTGAGAGATTGACTGTAGATATCCCGATGATCATCTTGGATCTACAAAATTCACATGTCAACACTGATTATGACTACATTCAGTACGTCATAGACAATATGCATCAAGGGTTTATTGATATATGTACAATTCCCAACCCTATATTTCTACATTATTCTCTTTTAACGCATTTAATATTATACTTTAATGTTAACAGCTTGGACACACAGAAATTTAAGGCCTAGAGTATTTTTCCATGTCAAACCAAATCTTGTACAAATATGGCTTAGGGCTTGGAACTACACCTCCAATGAGAATGAGTTTTGTGCTTTTCATAATTGGATTGCATATCCTATTTTCGAGATGCTAGGTGCAAATAGGACAAGATTTGCCACCAAGGTACTACAACTCCTTAGACCTTGTCAATTTGTGGATAAATGGCCAGGAGAACATAATTGGGAAGATTTCTACTTTGATAAGACATTTATTTTAATGAGGATTTAGGGATGTTCCCATCCACCTCATATACTCCCAAAATATGTGCCTCCCAAGATAGCTACAATAGAATTCATTTGGCAAATAATGTGGATTGATAAAGAGCACTTGGCTCCCCACAAAAAAAGGTACATTTACACCCAGAAAATTCAAGATTATGAATTTCATGATTGGTAAAAGAGCTATAGATTCAGTGAACAAATGGTTGGGTCAATAGAGAATGAGTGTAGCCATATATAGGTATATAGACCCAGAGGGTTTTATTAAGAGTGCGAAGAAACTTCTGACTCTAAGCATAACATCTATCAAAGAGCATGAAGAATGTGTAGAGGGGGATTTAATTAGAAACATCTTGGAGGATGAAGAAGTGGCAAGAAGGCCTGATCAATATCAGGATCTAATAAGCCTTGAGAAACAAATAAAGAATAAGGGAATTCCCTTTGGGGGTTTCTTTCCATTTCCAGATATTCCCTATATACATAGACTCACAAAAATTATGGAGTCCTATAATACCTTGTACAATCAATTTGAAGAGTTAATTGAAGATAAAGAAAGAGGTCCAAAGAAGCACTCTTCTTCAAAGTATGATAAAGACAGTGAGGGAGACTATTCATTTTCTAGCCCTCCTCCCAAGGATCAACCACCTTTCACAAAGCATAGCATAGAGTTAAACCTTATAGAGGAGCCTACCATTGAGGTGACTGATGAACCTCCTAGAAAGAAAGAGATGTGGATTTAGGAGACCCTTCACATGCTAAGGCACATGAGAAGAAAAAGGATAAGTTAAGTTCCCTAATTACTGGAAACAGAGCCTATGATCAGCACCTAAGGAAAGCCATTAGAGAAGGGAATAAAGTAAGAGGGGATATACAAGAGGAAGTTGAAATGCCCCTCCTATTATGCCAAGATAAAAGGGATTTTCAATAAGAGCAATTTTTGAGTGATGATAATTTCATCAAAACGAAAGAGTTTAAGGATTTCTTGATTTGGGTAAAACAACAGCAAATTGGATCCCAATTACAATTAACTGAGGGTGATTTAGTACCAAGTGATATCATTCAGGTTTGCAAGCATATGACCTCGAGACCAAAACAATGACACCAGAGGAAGCTAGGCAATTGGTTAAGTATAGTGGGATGCTTCTTGTAGAAGGATGAGATCTAGCCTTTGCCTTCATAATTGATCAGATCACAAGGCAACCAGATGCAAACTTGTCTTCTGAGATATAGATTGGAGACATGATCAAAGGATGTGGATATGATCCACGATCTCAAACCTTGGCAATGTGGTCCCTTGCACCTAAAACACAGAAGCCTTATCTAATCAATGTGAAAGAAAAGAAAGATAGGGATAAGATCATTTGGTCTATCCACAATACTGGTGACTTGGAGATATCTCAGGCTCTCACATATTTTGCACACCTCATTGAGGCTAAAGAAGAGTAGATGTCAAAAAGATATCAGAAGGTTTTTGATGAATCAAGTGTTGTTGTGAGGGATAGATAATTATGCTTGATCAAGATCAAGGCACTAGAAGGAAAGGTGGAGGAATTGAATAAAAAGATAAAAGAGGCTCCCAAGGCTATCTTAACTCCTCCTAAATAGGTTGTAGATGCTCAGACTGAGACTACAGAAGATTTTTTAGCAAACACAAAGCAAGTAGACAAGGATAAAAAAAAAGTGGTTTTGGAAGCCTTATGGAATATTCTACAGCATAGGATTGACATCCTAAAGGGAAAATTTGATTTGGTGCATAATGCTTTCAGCAAGCTACCTAACCTAGAAATAGAGGTCAATAATCATATTACAACTTTGAATCCTTATTCTAGAACTTGGTCAAGGAGGGAAACACTTTTTGAAATATTAGTAGCTTTACAACCACATAGGGAAGATCTCCCTAAGATTTTCTATCTCGTAGGAGAAGAGATTGAGTAAACTGGAGCCACTTTCTCTTTCTTTAAAGGAAAGGCAAATCAAATACAAGCCAAAATCAACATGTTTGGACTAGACTATAATAGATTTATTCCTCCAATAAATGGAGATGATAATAAGATCAAAGCAATATCAGATTGGAAAGGTGAATTTGATACCTTAGTGCCTATTAAAGAGGCATTTATAATAGATAATATTGCATTAGATATGGATAGGTTTAATAAAACCTTAGATGAGGATTTAAAAGAAAAATAGACTTTATTGAGTTTGTAATAGATGTCAAGCTCATCATAGATGCCATATGGGATAGGAAAAAGGAATAATTGCATAATATTTAGTGCTTTAGTTGGCCTTCAGAGGCAAAGGTTGCAGAATGGGATGTCAGCACAAAGCCCAAGAAGAAAAATCCTGCAGCCATTAACATTGATATATTGGATGAAGAGTGAAGAGGCACCTGACACCTGATCTATGAGCACAGGGAGGATAGTCATCAAAAAGACTAATATAAGTTAGCCTGTATTGGCAGTCACTAGGTCTCATAATAACTACAAGAGGTTATCCAGAATATCTATAAACAAAGGTGCCAACTATCAAAGATTTGGAAATAAGATTTGATCTTTTCCTTATTTTGTCTTTCCACTGCTTGAAGGTCTAATTGTAATTTTGTCTTTTAGTACCTTTAGGGTTAGGTCTCACCATCTAAATCTTGTTGCATCCTTAATCTTTAAGGATTCCAAGATGGCTAGTACTCTATAAATAGCAATTTTTAACATAATTGTAAGCATGGTGAAATATACAACTTTGAGGTAGACTTCTCATTTTGTCTGAGTTTTTAAGATTTTAGTCTTTTGAATGTATTGAAGTAGCAACATATTAATAAAATACAGTACAATTTCTTGTTCTATATCTTTTTTTTCTTCTTATATTTTTGTTTATTCTCTTGTATGTTTAATTTGTAAGGCATCTTAAACATACCACTTATAAGGTACCTGTGCAATTGATTATATGTTTCTTTCAAGGAGGGAGTAATTCTTGTGAGTGATTCCAGAGGGTTAAACATTAGTGTGAGGATTTGATACAGGGGTATGGGAATGAAAATATAGTTTGTAAGGAACTCTATCTGAACTACATGTTGTATTTCCATTAATTAGTTTGTTGTGGATTTATATCTCATTTGAATCTTTGCCCAAGAATAAGGCACTGGTCTAGGGTTTGATAAGCATTTATTCATCATCAACATAAAAAAAAATCATTGACTTTACTGTTATAAAAATATAGATGCTTAAGTAGTTGTATTTGAGAATACAATTCAACTTGTTGATTCCTTAGAGAGAGAATCATCTAGTCTAGCCTTCCTGAGTCAAAGAAATCTAAAAAGTAGAAGGATGAGAATCATTATTTCACTAATATTAGCTATTGTCATGTTTATGGTTTTTCTTATTAAGTTTTGTGTCAAATTGATCATAATCATCTTGTTCTATTAGTTGATGTAGTAAGAAGCAATAGGTAAATCAATGTGACCCCTAATCCAATGTAATAGTTAATGAGAAGAAATAATCTATTTAAGGTGCACCTGCCTGAGTCTGTGGAGCTCAAAGAAGAAGGAGAATTAATCCTCATCAATTAGACTTTATCTTGTTAGAATCAAGGGTTGGGAGTTATAGAGTTGGTTAGTTTTTTTATCTATTTTGATTCTGCAAGAAAAAGCTCTATCAAATTGGCGACTCTAATGGGGATTGGTTATAATCAATCATTTTTAAATTTGTCCTAGAATCTCTGGTGTCTCAATTTTTAAATCTTTCAATCTAGTTTCACGTTTTCCCATCCGAGTAGCAATAACAAATTGGTGACTCTATTGGGGATAAAAAGTTTTATTGAACTATTCAGAATATATGTGGTGCTTTAAAAGTTAAAAATCAAAGTTACAGTTGATTAAGCCTATCTCAATTACTCTTATATTATTCATATTTTGTTGTGTTGTATTTTCCCAACTTGTTTTTGGTGGCGACTCAAAGAAATCTATGTTATCAGCGCTAAGTAATATTCAATATTTATACACATTTTCTAAATATGTTGATACCAGATCTACAGTAAGAGAGCATCCTAAAGTTGAGTTGGAAAGTGGAATTCCATCTACTTCTAGGACTAAACTTTCTTGGAGAGAAAATAAGAACAAAGATAATATAGATAATCCATCTCCAAGAAGAGAAGAGAACACTAGGAGAGAAGATTCAACCCAATCTAGTCATGAGGGAAACACATCAGAATATGAAGAAGCTCCTAACTTGGGATTGGATACATATGGACATAGAAGTACTTCTAGTGAAAGAGAGGGGACTGATACTACCAGCTTAGATTCTGAGGTTCCCTCCAATGAACTTGCTAAAGAATAAAAAAAAATTATGAAGAAGTTGACCATTCTCCAACAAAGAAAAAAGAAAAGGATAATGCAAAAATGAAAAAAAAAAAAGATCAGAAAAATGTTGATAAATTAAGAAGATGATCATTAAGATATCAAGCAAAAAAAATGTTGAAAGGTTTAATAGAGATCAAGAGAAACCTGTCAGTCACCAAAGTATTGGTTCTCAAGCTTCTAAAGATAAATGAAAGAAGAAGGTGACAGGAAGTGAAATGGATAAACCCAACACTCACAAAGTTCTAATAGATCAAATGTCTAAATTGGATGTTGACCTTGAAAAGTCCAAAAGGGAAAAGGAAATCATGGAAAAAAAGTTGGAAAAAGCAGAAGCAGAGGCTGTCACTTTAGAGATGAAGAAGAAGAAGATTGATTTCTTGCAATCTTCTAGATTTTCCCATGCTGGTTTTGAAAGTGCTACAACTTCAAAAGCCAAAGCTTCTACCTTCCAAGATAATGATCGGTTCCAAAGGAAACCAATTCATGCAGAAAGGTACAAGAAATTTTCTTTCATTGGTATTCCTAGTTATCTCAATACAATATCAAATGAGATTGGGGAGAAACTCCCAAATTTTTCAGGAAATAATGTTATAGCTTTTGAGGTACACTTAAGGAAATTTATTGATATCATAGATGACCTAAACATCAATCATGAAGATGTCTCAATGAAACTTTTTGTTCAATCCTTAGTTGAAGATGCTAGGGAATGGTTTAGAGGGATATCTAATGGTTCTGTGGCATCTATGGATGAATTGATAGATTTATTTAAAGATCAATATGGTGATAAAACAAATGAGGAATTCTTGTTGAATGAGTTTAACAATATAAAGAAAAATTTCAATGAGGAAGTTACTGAATTCAATACAAGGTTCCAAAGAGCTATGCATAAGATTTTCCAAAAGATAAAACTTGATGAAAAGGTATGCCTTGCTACATATTTGAATGCCTTTGATTCTAAAATGGGATATTCTTTTCGAGACAAGAATCCAAGAAGCCTTATTGAAGCCTATAAGATAACTATTAATATAGAAATGAATAGAAGAGTATCTAGAAAATTGGGAAGAAAGGATGATGGACGATTTAGTAGGAGCAATCAAAAGGAACCAGAATAAAAAGATTATAAAGCTCCACAAAATAGTAGGCCATCCTATAATAGTTATAATCCACAAAGTAGGATGCAAAATCACCCGTATGGTACCCAATTTAAAGATGGTAAACCTATTATCCCACCAAGAAAGGACAAGCATGATAATAAGACTCTTGATCCTTTGCATAAAATTTTTGTTAATAGTGCCATGATGCTTATTGGTGTGAAGCTTTTCAAGCCCCACATAATCTTTATTTTTGTGTTGTGGCTCTAGACATAAATGCAAATGAAGAACAAGGAGAGGAAGAAGGTGAGTTGTGTGATCATAATGGTTGTGCTATGAATGATTCTTATTCATGTCCTGATGTAGATTCTGATAACGAAGTTGAGAACCATGATATGTATGGTTCACAAGGTAGAATAGAAGTATATCATCAACAAGTTTTGTCTGATAGTGAAGAAGAAAAGATTGATAATATAAGATGTTATGCTCAAAATAGTCAAGAATCTACAATAGTGAGAAAACCTTCTGATAAGGAAAGAGAAAGAATTAATGTTTATCTGTTACTAAAGAAAGAAGTAATTATAACTTGAGGAATAGAGTAGTTAGTGATGGAGGTATCCAACCAGCTGGAATATTTATCAAGTAAAATAGAGAAGATGCCAAGCACACACAAAAGAGAGAAGGACCTGCTAAAAATGTAAGTAAAACAAAGGTCAAAATTGTAAACAAGTCAATGGTTCAAACATTGTATATGAGGAAAATCCCAAAGTATCATAAATAAGTTCTTCCCCTCCTAAGGTTGAAAATAAGAAATCAAAGAAGGAAGATTCAACTCTAAATAGTCAAGTTGAGGATAGTAATATTATTGTTGAGAAACAAAAGTCCTCTAATGTAAAATACACCCTTGTTGATATGGGTCAGTTTTTGTCACAAACGACTGTTAAGGTTCCATTTCTAGAAATGATGAGAATTAAAGAACATAAGGAGAATGTCCTTACAGTGCTAAATAGTGTTTCTCCAATAAAATTCCAAAAGCCATAAGGTGTTGAAAAGAAGTCTGACAGCAAGGGAAAAGAGCCTGAAGGAATGATTTCAGAAATCCCTCAAATTTATTTGAATACAAATACTTCTTCAGGAATCGTTGATCCCTTTTTCTTAACTCTAGTTATTAATGGTAAGATGCTTAAAAATTGTATGATCGATTCTAGAGCATCTAACATTGTTATGCCTGTAGAAATAATGAGGTCAATGGGATTACAAGTTGACACTCCTCATGGAAGATGTTAGACAATGGACTCTAGAGAAATCCTTGTTATTGGTACTATTGAGGCTTTGCCTTATAGGTTAGCAATATGTCCTAACACAATGTTAACAATGAGTATATTGGTTGTTGATATTCCACCTCATTATGGCATGTTGCTATCAAGAAAATGGAGTGCTTCAATGGGTGGAAGTATTCAATGTTATTTATCTTTTTCTACTTTCAACATTGTTGGTAATAAAGTCAAGGTGTCTTGGGAAAGTAGGACTCCTCATATGATTGAACTAATTGAAAATACTAACATTAATTGTTGTGTAGACGTAGACATGGAAAATTTTAGAGTAGAGAAGATTATTCCATGATGCAAAAATGATGATCCATTAATTGAAGAGTTGAATACACAATGGGGTGGTTTATGATAGATGTAGTTTGATGGAGCTTGTTGTAAAGAGGGATCAAGAGCTGGTGTCCTATTTATTTCTCCATCAGGTACAACATTCAAGTACTCTTTCTTGTTAACTTTTTAGTGTACAAATAATACAGCTAACTATGAAGCCTTGTTTTTGGGATTAAATATTGCTACTAAGCATGGAATTAAATGTTTAAAAGTCTATGGTGGTTTTGAGCTTGTAGTAGCACAAGTTAGATCCAAGTATTCTATAAAAAATGACAGATTGAAAATGTACAAACATGCTATTTGGGATCATATTGAAATGTTTGGTGCCTTTAACATTAAATGGATAGAGAGGTCAAAAAACATCATGGCTGATTTTCTAGCTAATGTTGCTTTAAAGAATGGTGATTTGAATTTGAATGGGGTATCAATATTAGAAGTTAAGAGTAGATCAGTTGTCGTAGATAATGTTTACAACTGGAAATTTTTTGAGGATGACCAAGATATTCTCAGGTTCATTCAGTGCCTTGACCATTATGAAGACCAAAATATAGATTGTAACTCTTTAGTTTAGGTGATTGATGGCAAGGATATTGTTTTGGGGAATGAGGTTATTCAGTTGAGTTCTAATCAGATACCTAAAGGCTGATTGAATTAGAAGCATTTTTCAATAATCAAGATAATCATTTATAAAAAATGAGCAATGCTAAAATTTAGGATTTAGAGGAAGTAAATCTAGGTTTAGGAAACACACATCAAATAGAGTAGATTGGAAAAGGGTTTGATTCCCATGTTAGATCAAATCTGATAAAATTGTTAAGGAAACATAAGCATGTGTTTGCCTGGTCTTATGAGGATTTGAAATCCTATAGGGAAGACCTTTTTCAATATGAGATCCCACTGAAACAAGATGCTAAGCCATTCATACAAAAGTAGACCAATCAACCCATTATTGGCTCCCAAAATTCAACAAGAATTGATGAAGTTAAGGGATGTAGGGAGTATTCAACCTATAAGACATTTGACCTGGGTCTCTAACTTAGTCCCAGTAAGAAAAAATAATGGTGATATAAGGCTTTGTGTTGATTTTAGAAACTTGAATATTGCATCTATAAAGGATAATTACTCTTTACCTAACATGGAGGCAATGTTGCAAAAAGTTACTGGTTGTGAGCTATTGTCAATGATGGATAGTTTTTTAGGCTACAACCAGGTATTGTTAAAGGAATCAGAATAATTTAAAACTACATTCACTACTCCATGGGGGACATATGTGTACATTAGAATTCCCTTTGGTCTTATAAATGTAGGGGCAATATTCTAGAGAGCCATGAATGTTGCATTTAAAGAATTTATTGACTTATTCATGGTAATCTACCAAGATGAATTGACAACATATTCCAAGAAAGCAGAGGACTATTGTGGACATTTATAAAATATTTTTAATAAGGATTTGGAATATGGTGTTTCTCTAAATCCTAGAAAATGTCAGTTTGCAGTAACAAAAGGAAAATTGTTAGGACATATAGTATCAAAAGGAGTAAGAATTGACCCATAGAGGATAGAATAAATTCAAAAGGTCACTGCTCCAAAGAATATCAAAGGGGTGCAATATTTTTTAGGAAATATTAATCTTGTAAGAAGATTTATTGCTAACTTTGCAGAGATTGTTAAACCCATAATTAAGTTATTGAAAAAGAATGCAAAGTTTAAATGGGATGAAGAAGCACAATTGGCTTTTGAGAAAATCAAAAAGGCATTTCAAGAAGCACCATTTTTAAGGTCTCTTGATTACAGTATGCCATTCTCATTATTTTATTTTGCATCTTTTCATACAATTTCTATTGTGTACAAAAGGATGAGGAGGGTTATGAGCATCCCATTGCATTTTTTAGTAAATCCCTTCAATCTACAGAGTTGAATTATGAGGTGATGGAAAAAAAGCACATTCCTTGGTTAAAGTTGTAAAGTCATTCAAACCTTATTTGGTTTGTGCAAAAGTGATTGCATATGTAACTCATGCAGCAGTTAAGAATATTCTTACTCAGTCAGAAGTTACTAGTAAACGATGTAAATGGATCAATAGGATTCAAGAATTTAATTTGGAAATCCACATTACCAAATTAGTAAGAGGATTAGGCCTAGCAAATTTAATGACTGAGGAGAATATGGACATATAAATAATGCAAAGATACAAGATTCAATAGTGACTAGTATTAAAAGACAACCCTATTATGTTGATATCATGTACTATCTCAAAAATGCCAAGTGCCCTAAGAATATGACTGATAATCAGAAAAGAAATCTCAGGTTGCAAGCTAAAAGGTACACATTAGTACAAGGAGATCTATATTAGAAAGATAGAAATGGTGTACTTTTGTTATGTCTAGATTAGGGTCAAGCTGAAAAGGTCCTAGAAGAGATGCATGATTATGTGTGTGGTGGACATTATGCTAATAAAAATACTACTCATAAGATTTTGAGGGATATTTATTATAGGCCTTGCTTATTCAAAGACGCTCATGCCTTTGTTAGAAAATGTGAACCTTGTCAAATATTTTCAAACAAGTTGAAATTTTCAAGCGCTCTATTGTTGAACCCTATAATTGCTGATGTGCCTTTTACCATGTGGGGGATTGAATTCATTGGAGATTTCTCAGAAAAATCTAGTGGTGGACATAGTTGGATACTAGTTTCTACAAATTATTTCATAAAATGGACAGAGGTTACTCCTACAAAGAAGGCAACTAGTAAGGTGGTTATTGATTTTCTGATGGAGAATATTCTGACTAGATTTGGTGTCCCTATAAAATTGATAATGGACAATGCTTTGTGTTTAAGGTAAGAGGAAATTAAGGATTTCTATCATGAATATGGAATTATGATGTCATACTCTCCCCCATATAATCCCCAAGCCAATGGGCAAGGAGAATCAAGTAACAAAAGTATATTGAAAATTCTAAAAAAGACCCTTGAGAAAAATAAGAGAGCTTGGAATTCAAAGCTGAAACTTGCTTTGTGGGCTGATAGGATCACTGTGAAGAAAGAAAAAGGGAAGTCTCCCTTTGAACTATTATATGGTACTCAATCTAGAATGCCTATGAATAATTTTCTTCCAGTGTACAAGTTTATTCAGGATGAAGAGCTAGATGTTTCTGAGCCTATGCAAGAAAGAATGTTGCAGCTAGTGGAACTGGATGAAATTAGAAAAAATAGTAAAACAAAAAACATCAAGTTTCAACATAAAATGAAGTACATGTTTGATAAAAGAGAAACTGATAGAAAGTTCCAGCCTGATGACTTGGTTCTTAAATGGAATGTCAGGGCTTAAGACAAAGGGAAGCATAAAAAATTTGAGTCATTATGGTTAGGCCCCTTTGTTATTCACCAAAATTTTGGAAAAGATTCACATTTCTAAAGGAATATGGAGGGAGAGGTATTTGATTTTTCAGTGCATGGACAATTTTTGAAACCTTTCTTCAATTAGTTTTATTTTCCATGCACAGTAGCTTTGTATTTTATGTACAGGTGTGTTTTCTTTTCTGTTGTGTGTTTTTTTCTGCAATAGGTTAGTTGTGGTCTTCGTCCCAGAGATCTGTGGTTCTTTCTATGAACTTGCATTCAAACATCCTCAGAAAGAGCCACTATTGGGTATATTTCCAATTTTTGAAGTCTTGCTATTAAAATTTTGGTTTCCCAGTGATATTTTTGCCTAAAATGTCAAAACCTGTCCAAAGTTCTATCAATTTTCATTACAAATGTTCATCTCCAAGTGATGAAATCAATAAGAGATGTGAAACCCTAAGTACTAGGTCATTATTTCATCCTTCTCAAGCAAAAAATCCTAGTTCTTCATGGTTCGTATTTAACTTGCAGTTACCTTTTTCTTGAATTTTAAGTGACTCAATTCATGTGCCCTTTTACATGTTTTAAGTTAGTTGCTTAATATCCTAACCATGTCTAAATATTCCATTTGTTTGGAGACTCAATGCAAAGCCTTGGTCACATTGTCTCATAAGATAAAGAATATGCTTTAAAGGATTAAGAAATTAAACACAGGCCGTTGATCGGATTCAAATCCTGTGGTTCGCGTGAAATCTCCAGAGGAACCCCTGAGTTAAGAAATCATATGAAAACTTTGATTTTTATTCATTTGCAAAGTCTCGCAAGCAAATCAAGGTTAAAGCATGGTTTTTATATTCATTGAGTTGCGAGATCTCTGAAAGAACCAAGGGTCAAGTTAAATCTTACGAGATCTAGCGATAACTATAGATGTTGTGATGATCATGTGGCTGGCATTTAATCATAAGATAAAAGTGCAGATTAGTAAAGGTTTAAGAGACTTAGTGCTGACAGTTGGATTAAGAAAGAATCAATGGTAGGCATGTGATCTTAGAAGGATTTCATAAATTACATAAAGATTGAGAGACTTACCTCTATCCATTGATGAAAGAAATATCAGACAACTAACGTTTAATCTCTAAATAGAACTTGAGTCAAATGAACCCTTTAGCAACTTAGAGATTCACTCAATTTCTAAGTCTCCAGATGAACTATGGTTAGATAGAGTTAATTCTAGTTTTGATGCGAATGAATCTGAACTACAAACTAAGATTAAATCTTGTGGCTATCGTTAAGTCACTTAGAAAAGTCAAAAAGTCACAAATCTTTTAGCGATTCAGAGAAAATGATTCAGATGCTGACACGTGTTCAAGTTATTCAGAGATCTGTGGTGTGCGTGAAGTATCAAGGAAAACCTTTGGTTAATAAATTTATTTGGAAACCTTGAGATAGCTTGCAGCCGCATAATCTCAGAACCAACTGAAGTTAAAGTTAAAACTTAAGAGATTCAGCACAAACCGTCAGATTAAAAAGTGATCAACGGTAGTTGCACAATCTCCAGACAGATTCAATCAATATAAGATGATTAAGAGACTCAGTGTGGGTCGTTGATGTTATTTAGATTGTATGGAAACTATGAAATCTTTGAACAAACTCATGGTTAATCAAAACCTTCAGCGACTTCAAATTTGTACAGTCGCGTGATCTCTAAAAGAAGAAAGGTTATGTCACGCTAAGAGATGAGTTAAATAAGAGAAGATTTAAGCCACCGTTAAGATTCAGATCATGTGGTGTGCATTGAATCTTAGGATGAAACCAAGGTTAATGCTAACTCTCAGTGATTGGGAGATAGAACAATCACGTGATCGCTAAGAAGAACTGTGGTCAGAATAAGGTAAAGTCACAAGTGTTTTTCTCACTCCATGATGTAAAGAGTTAACCTATTAAAGTAAAAGGATCCTTACAGTGTGTATAAAATTTGATGAGGTGTGATGATATAAACCAATCATATCAAATATCAGGCCTATTTTCCATATAATGAGGTTTTAGAATTGATAAAAGTACTCATGACTATCCCAATTGGCTTAGTCAAAATTGCTCACCTATCAACTTCAAACCCCACGGCTAGGGAAAGAATTAATGTCAGGGTATGTAGAATTAAGACAGAAGTGACTGACTAAAGCTTTCCAATTCTTGGCCAGACTGATGCATTGATTCCTAAATGATAAATAGGCATAGTTTTCATACATTTAAGTTTACCAAGTTTTCAGATTTACAGAGCCAAGAGATTGCATAATTTTTAGAGTATTCAGAAGTAGAGAATTGTATGAGTTTTAGAGCAATTTGCAGTCAAGAAATTTTCTTTTAAAAATAGAATTGTTTTAGTAAGGATATTCAGAATTCAATGAAGATGATCTAACCAACCATGAGCAGAGCTTCAACCAGTGGAGCAAGTAAAGAAGCAGAAGATGACCAGAAAGAAAAGAGAAACTATTCTAAGGAGTTTGTGACTCTACTGCCTAGAACTAGTCAGGGAAAAAAGGTAAATGACGAACTCTTTACCAATGATTTAGCATATTGTAGAGATCCTAGGACTCTATGGGTTTTAGGTTATCATCTTTTCAAGTATTTTTATAGTAATAAGGATAGCCCAATTCCTATATCAAACCCATGGACATCAAGCTTAGCAAAGTTGATAGTCCCTGATATATGTTTAGATATAGACTTGTTAGTTGAGACAAAAAAAAATTATAATCCCCTCTCCAAAAATATTAAAAAAAGTGATGGAACAACTCTTGTCACTTCATATAGGGCCTCTTTCATGGCCTTCGACATATACCATCCTTGTACTACAGAGATTGATCTGACAAGGTTACAAAGTAGATATACCAGGGAAACTATTGTTGGTTGCATTTCCTATTTTACAGTTTACCCTGAAGATTCTTAAACTCCCTGCCATTCTTATGCCCAGTAGGTAAAATTTCATGTTTGAAACCATTTACATATCTTTGTAAATGATGTTTTTTCTCAAAACCTAGATCAAAATGTCAAAAACCCTAAGCCTTGGAGTAAATTTGGTTCAAAATTGCAGAAAAGCCCTAAATTTTCCAAGCTGGTTCTATTTCTATGTTACTTTTTCATGACTTTAGTCTGAGCTTATTTGCATTTGTTTATTTCCTAGTCGCTAAGTCTCATTAGAAGAAATGAATATTCCTTATGGTCTCAAGACTTAGCAGAAAGCTTTGGTCGTGTGGTCTCGTGATAAAAAAGAATATATTGAAAAATTTATGAGACTTAACACAGATCGTGGATCTCAAAAATAATCCAATGATAGTCGCTTTGTCTCTTGATAACAGCGGAGTTAGTTATATCATGTGGTGACTTTGAGTTTACTCAGTCGTGTTATCTCTTAATATAACCCATGGTTATTGGTTGAGTTTATGAGAATAAAGCAAACAATGTTGTTGCCAAGTCTCATGATCAAAAGTAAGTTAAGATAAATATATGGAGATTACGTGACAACCGTGGATCAGAAGGTTAATCTAACGATAGTCAGGAAGTCTCTTAATTGTAACCATGGTTCAAAAATTATCAAGCAACATGGAGATTAAATGGTCACCAGGTCTCTGGATAAACTAAAGGTTAGATATGAGTTTAAGTAAAGGTGTTTTCACGAAGTCACATGATCAAAAGAGAGTTAAGTTTAAAATTAAGAGATCAGGCGACAACCACCCGATGGAAAAAGAAATCAATTGTAGTCACGTGGTCGCTTGACAAGGTTGAAAAGTCAAAAGGAATCAAGCGATTAAGAGACAAAAGGAAAAATATGACACATGTATGTTTATTGCTAAGTCTCATGAAATATTAGGGTTTGTATTAAGGATTAAGAGACTTAGTGACAACCATTGGATACAAAGGAAAAAGAAATCAATGGTAGTCGTGTTATCTCCTGATGGAAATTATATAGGTAAATTAATCACATGATTAAGAGACTAATGTGATTAGTCGCATGGTCTCTTGATTGAACATGAGTTAAGAAAATTATCCAGTGACATAGAGAAATCACGGTCGCTGAGTCTCTAGATGAAACCTGAGGTAGAAGAACATTTAAGAGAATGCTTTGTCCTGGTGTCTCCATAAGATGGAGGGTTAAGTTAAGATATCAACCGACATCACTCCAACCATTGATCAAATTTTTAATCCTATAGTGGTTGCTCAGTCTCTTGAAAGAACTACAGTTAGTGAAATTATTAAGTGACAAAGAGATCACTTAGTCGCTGAGTCGCTAGAAGTGAATCAGAGTTAAAATAGACTTTTCAGTGGCACCATTATTAACATTTCTTAACCAATCAGAGTAAAGAGATTGTGACAGATGGGAAATTAGTCATAGTATGAGTTAATGCAGCCAATCAGATTTGATTTTGATTTGATTTTGAATTTTATAAGGTTTTTTATGAAAGAACACTCATCATAAATTGATTATCTGACAGTTTGAATGCCACGGCTAAAATAAAAATTTGATGTTGCATTATGTGAAGCTAATGGTGAAGTGATTGAATTACCAGTTAGAAGTGACAATCTGCATTCAATTAATAGTTATAAGTATACTTTTTCGTTGTCATTTCATTTTACCAAGCTTCTATTTTCTCAGAGCGAAGAGTTTACAAAGATTTAGTGTTTTCTGAGAAAGATTAAGATTTTCAGCAGCAAGTGTTTCAAAAGGTGGTTGCCTAATTTAGAATTTGGTAAAGATTGTAATTGACAGTGTTCTAGAATTCAGAGCTACAGTTTTCAGAGAATGCACAGTTTGGTGGTGAGGGTTTTTAGTTGTTTTGTTTTAATATCAGTGAATAAGGGTTGAGGATAGAATAGAAAGAAATTATGAGTCAAGCATAGAGTATGGCCTCCACAAGTGGGAGAAGTGAAGATGTTGAAGATGAGTCAAAGGGAAAAAGAAACTACTCAAATGAATTCCTCACTTTGCTTCTAGGTTCAAACCAGAATTTAAAGGTTAGTGAAAATGTTTTAATTGATGATATGGCTTATGTTAGGGATGCAAAAACACCAGGTTCATCAGGGTATTCACTTTTCAATTATTTCTTTAATAATAGTGATGAACCCATGCCTATCTCAAACCCTTGGACCTATGGGTTAGCTAGGTTGCTAGTTCCTGATGTCTTTGTTGACGTTTATTTCATAGTGCAATTGGCTAGTAGATATTACCCTTTAATCAAAACCATTAAGAGGGATGGTGGAAAGCCCTTACTCACCCTAGAGTGAAATACTTTTGTGAAAGCTTTTAATGTTTACTATCCTATGGCTACTTAGATAAATCTAAAGAGCCTAGAGAATAGGTACACTAGAGAATCTGGAATTGCTACTAAATTGATTAGGGATCATCATGTCCCTAAGAAAATGAAGACTTATATATCCCCCATGCCAGGATCAACCCCATATTTTTACAAAGACCTTAATTTCTATATTAATTATATATCATATGCACTATGTAGAGTGCTTGGAACAGATGTTGGGGTAGAAAGGATCACCTTAGACATTTTGATGATGGTGTTGGATATGTAGAGCCTCCATACTACTTCTAATTATGATTACATTTAGTATATCATTGATCAGATGCACCAAGGATTTATAGATATACAAAACAAGAAGGATCATCCAAAATTTATGCATTATTCAATCCTCATGCATTTGAACCTCTACTATAATTTCCCAGTATGAATTTTCAGATGTTGCAACCACAAAGATTTCATCATGGTCAGGCCAACCCTGTTGAGTTTTGGCTTAGAATATAGAATTATACATCTAGAGAGCAAGAGTTTTGTGCTTTTGAAAATTGGATAATCTATCCACTTTTGAAGTGCTTAGGTTTTGACAATACCAGATTGCCTATTAAGGTAATTCAACTGTTGAGGCCCTGCCAATACCTTGACAAATGACTAGGAGACCATAATTGGGGGATTTTTATTATGAAAAGAACTTTACAATGATGCGGGTTTATGGTTTTCCCCACCCTCCACACATTTTTCCATTTCATGTACCACCGAGGATAGCTACAATGGAGTTCATCAGGCATCTTATTCTGACAGATAAAGAGCATTTGGCATCACACAGGAAGGGTACTTTTAGCCCTAAGCAGTTTGAGATCTATAATTTCATGGTTGGAAAAGGAGCCTTAGACTTGGTGAATACCTGGTTGAACCATTACAAAATGAATGTGGCCCTGCATAGACATGTTGATACTGAGGGATTCATTCTTAGTGCAAGGAAGTTTCTCACACCAACTATCCCCTACACAAAGGTACATGAGGAGTGTATGGAGGAGGATTTAATAAGAAACATCTTGGAGGATGAAGAGGTGGATAGGAAAGCAATTAAGTTCAATGAACTTATGGACCTGGAGAGGTAGGTAAAGAGAAAGGGGATGAAGTTTGGATGTTTCTACTCTAACATGCCTTATCTCATAAGGCTGGATGCAATGATTGAGAACCAAACTCTTTTGTGTAATCAGTTAGAAGAAGCACTAGTGGTACCAAAAAAGGGCCACAAAGAGAATTCAGAATCAGAATATGATGATGACAGTGATCAAGGTTGTCCTTCACCTAGTGCCTATCTAGATTATCAAGCAGTTCCATTAGGATAGGTAATAGAAGGGGAAGACATCATTGACCTAATAGAGGTCCCTGAAAAGGAAGTGACAAATGAGCCCCCACCAAAGAAACAAAAGATAGAAACATGGGAGCCTTCTAAGAGAAGGAAGATAGATAAAATTGGAGCCCTGATAAGTGGAGATAGACCCTATGATCATTATTTAAGAAAATAGATCAGGGCAGGGAAGAAACTACAGAAGGATGCAGAAGAGGAGGAAGAGTTACCTCTTAGATCATGCACAGATGAGATATTGTTGCGTCAAGAGGAATTCCTCAAGGATGACAACTTCATAAAGACAACGGAATTCAAGGATTTCCTTACATGGAATAAACAAAAACAAGTTGGGAAGGAGCTGCAATTGGTAGGTAGTGACCCAATCACTCAAGATGCCTTACAAACATTGCAGGATTATGATCCTAAATATGAGGAGATTACACCTGAGCAAGCAAGGAAACTGGTCAAGGCCAGTGGAGTGTTAATTATGAAAGGCTGGGACTTGTCTTCAGTATTCATTATAGATCAGATAAGGAGACAACCTGATGTCAAATTATCATCAAAGACTCAGGTTGGAGACATGATTAGAGGGTTTGACTATAACCCTAAATCTCAAGCACTTGCAATGTGGAGCCTAGCTCCCAAAGATCAGAAGCCGGCCATTTTGAACATTCAAGAGAAGATGGAGGGAAATAAAATTATATGGACACTAGATAATACAGGGGATATGGAAATAACCCAAGTAATGACTCATTTTTCTCACCTTAATGAGGCAAAGACAACCCAATTGTCACATAAATTGCAGAAACTCACTAGTGATACTAGTGATATTGTTAGAGATAGGGAATTGGATTTGATAAAGATCAAAGAAAAGGGGAAGCTCATAAATGAGCTTACTAAAAAATTGCTAGATATAATAGAGCCTGCCCCTATTGATCCCAAAGAAGTCATGGATGTTGAGGTCCAAACAGAAGATACATGGGATGTATTTGTTGAAACAAAGCAGGGAGTTATAGAACATAACAATGTGATTTTGGAAGCATTAGCTTCAATTTTGCAGCATAGGATTGATACATCAAAGTAAAGATTGATGTAGTGTATGGGGCTTATGGAAAGTTTCCAGGCTTAAAAGTAGAAGTGGAAAGTTTTTTGACAATTTTGGATCCTTACTATGCAACTTAGTTCGGAAGAACATCTCTTTTTGAAAGATTAGCATCAGTGCAACCATTGAGATCATATTTTCCAGAAATAGTAACCATGGTTGGTACAGAGATAGAGAAGATTGGGGATACTTTTTCATTTTTCAAAGGAAAGGCCAACCAAATTGATGTGAAGTTAGAGATGTTTGGACTAAGTTATAGTAGGTTTGTACCTCCAATTAGAGCTAAAGATGATCAGATCAAACCATTAGGGTTATCGATATCAGAGTTTGATAGTGTACTCCCAGATAAAGACATTTATGTATCTGATCAGGGAGAATTAGATATGGAGGGGTTCAACCAAATTTTGGATGAGGCAATAAAGGTAGAGACAGACTACAATAAATTCATTTTAGATATTAAATCATAATAGATGCTAGGTGGGAAAGGCAGAAGGCTCAACTAGAAAGTATTCAAAATTTTGAGTGGCCTAAAGAGGAAGATGTGACTACATGGGACATCTTGACAAAACCAAAAAAGAAGAAGCTAGTTATAGTTGATTTAGATGTCATGGATGAAGAATGAAGGACACATGGCACATGAGAAGCATACACAAGAAGACAAATATGCTGACATCTACAAGAAGACAGAGTGCAAATTAGATCTTATTCTTCAGTTTTGTCCTCCCACCGCTTGGAGCTTTCTTGTCTTTTGTCTTTTCCATGTTTTTAGGGTTAGGTCTCCAAATCATCCGAATCTTGTTGCATCCTTGTCTTAAGGATTCCAAGATGATTTGAGACTCTATATATATGTAATTGTAATCTTTTGTAAAAAAAAGAGTTGGAAGATTTAATAGAATTACAAGGCAGACTAAAATTTGTGTCTGAGCCTTTGTACTATTTGTCTATCTAAAATGTATTTTGAAGCTTTGAGACATTGATATAAATACTTTGCAATCTCTTTTCTACATCTAAATTGTCTATTTACATTTATGTTACTATTCTTGTGTGTTTATCTGTAACGCATTTAAGCATACTAATCACAAGGTGGTTGTGTAGTTATTTGTAAGTTCCTTCAAGGAAGGATTAAATTGTTTCAAGTAACCCCAGGGAACATAACATTAGTTTGAGGATTTGATGATGAATTTGTAGGGAGAGGATAGTTTATGAGGTACTCTATATCTTTGTTGCAAATGTTTTTATTGATCACCTCACTGTGGATTTTTACAAGATATTGACTCATAGCCCAGGGATTAGGCAGTGGTTTTGTGTTTACTAAGTAATTGATTCACAATCCAATATTTTTAGATTACTTAATCATTTACACTACAGAATACATAATTCCATTCAAGTAATTATATCAAGATATACAGTTCATTTTATTGATCCCTTTGAGAGAGGATCAAATAGGTTGCCCCTCCTAAGTTCTGCCAACTATAAAAGGAAGAAGGATGAATATCCTTCAAATACTACTATTTTCTGTTATCATTTCAATAGTTTTCATGGTTAAAATTTGTGTTAAGTTGTTTTCAGTTTTATGCAGAGTAATTTATAAGGTAATACAGTAAAAGAACAACAAATTAGTATCCACATTTATTAATACTATAAGACAACAATCTTATATAGGTAATACCTACCTGGGTGTTGTGGAACCTAAAAAGGAGGTGATAATAGTTTCCCCAAACATCATAAATCCTCATCAATTAGATTTTTCTCTTTCTTGAGTCATTGTTTTTAGATATTGGGAGTCATAGAGTTAATCAAATATTTCAAGCATTTGTTGAAGGTTCAGCAAGAAAAAACCCTAACAAATACCATTGTTGCCAAGTTAATCCAAGCTCATACACCTAAGTCAAATAGGAATTATATTTCTTCCATACCAGGTCCTGCACCTTATTTTTACAAAGATTTAAGCTTTTACATGAATTACATTACTTATGGACTATGTAAGGTTTTGGGAGTAGATGGGGGTCCTCAGAGATTGACTGCAGATATCTTGATGATCATCTTGGATCTTCAAAATTCACATGCCAACATAGATTATGACTACATTCAGTACATCATAGACAAGATGGATCAAGGGTTTATTGATATATGTACAATGCCCAACCCTAGATTTATGCATTATTCTCTTATAATGCATTTAATCTTATACTTCAATGTTAACAACTTGGACACACATAATTTAAGGCCTAGATTTTTTTTCCATGGAAAACCAAACCCTTTACAAGTGTGGCTTAGGGTTTCAAACTACACCTCCAATTAGAATAAGTTTTGTGCTTTTCATAATTGGATTGCATATCCTATTTTAGAGATGCTAGGTGCAAATATGACAAGATTGCCCACCAAGGTACTACAACTCCTTAGACCTTGTCAATTTGTGGATAAATGGCCAAGAGACCATAATTGGGGATATTTCTACTTTGAGAAGACATTTACTTTAATCAGGGTTTATGGATGTTCCCATCCACCTCATATAATCCCAAAATATGTGCCTCCCAGGATAGCTGCAGTAGAATTCATCTGGAAATTAATGTGGACTAATAAGGAGCACCAGGCTCCCCATAGAAAAGGTACAAAACACCTAGACAATTCAAGATTATGAATTTCATGATTGGTAAAAGAGCTACAGATTCAGTAAATAAATGGTTGGGTCAATACAGAATGAGTGTAGTCATATATAGGTATATAGACCTAGAGGGTTTTATTAAGAGTGCCAAGAAACTTCTGTCTCCAAGAATAATATCTATCAAATAGCATGAAGAATGTGGAGAGGAGGATTTAGTTAGAAACATCCTAGAGGATGAAGAAGTGGCAAGAAGGGTTGATCAATATCAGGATCTGATAAGCCTTTAGAAACAAATAAAGAAGAAGGTAATTCCCTTTGGGGGTTTCTTTCCAGATATGCCCTATATACACAGACTTATAAAAAGGATGGAGTCCTATAATACCTTGTACAATAAACTTGAAGAGTTAATTGATGATAAAGAAAGAGGTCCAGAGAAGCACTCTTCTTCAGAGTATGATGAAGATAGTGAGGGAGACTATTCATTTCCTAGCCCTCCTCCCATGGATTAGCCACCTTTCACAGAGAACAGCATAGAGGTAAACCTTATAGAGGAGCCTGACATTGAGGTTACTAATGAGCCTCCTAGAAAGAAACAGAAAGTGGAGTTAGGAGACCCTTCCCATGCTAAGGCACGTGATAAGAAAAAGGATAAGATAAGTGCCCTAATTATTGGAAATAGAGTCTATGATCACCAGCTAAGTAAATCCATTAGGGAAGGGAAGAAGGTAAGAGGGGATGTACAAGAGGAAGTTGAAATGCCCCTCCTATTATGCCAGGATGAAAGGGAGTTGGAACAAGAATAGTTTATGAGTGATGATAATTTCATCAAAACTAAAGAGTTTAAGGATTTCTTTATTTGGGTTAAAAAACAACAAATTGGATCCTAATTGCAATTAACTAAGGGTGATTCAGTGCCAAGTGATGCCTTGTAGGATTTTTAAGCATATGACCCTGAGACCGAAACAATGACACCAAAGGAAGCCAAGCAATTGGTTAACTCTAGTGGGATGCTGCTTGTAGAAGGATGGGATCTAGCCTCTGCCTTCATAATTGATCAAATCAGAAAGTAGCCAGATGCAAACTTGTCTTCTGAGACATATATTGGAGACATGATCAAAGGATGTGGATATGATCCACGATCTCAAACCTTGGCAATGTGGTCCCTTGCACCTAAAACACAGAAGCCTTCTCTAATCAATGTGCAAAAAAAGAAAGATGGGGATAAGATCATTTGGTCTATCCATAATACTGGTGACTTGGAGATATCTCAGGCTCTCACACATTTTGCACACCTCAATGAGGCTAAAGTAGAGCAAATTTCAAAAAGATATCAGAAGCTTTTTGATGAATCAAGTGTTGTTGTGAGGGATAGAGAATTATGCTTGATCAAGATCAAGGCACTAGAAGGAAAGGTGGAGGAATTAATTAAAAAGATACAAGAGGCTCCCAAGGCTATCTTAATTCCTCCTAAATAGGTTGTAGATGCTAAGACTGAGACTACAGAAGATTTTTCAGTAAGAACAGAGCAAGTAGAAAAGGATCAGAACAAAGTGGATTTGGAAGCCTTATGGAAGATTATGCAGCATAGTATTGACATCCTAAAGTGAAAAGCTGATTTGGTGCATAATGATTTCAGCAAGCTACGTGACCTAGAAATAGAGATCAATAAACATATTACTACTTTCAATCCTTATTTTGGAACTTGGTCAGGGAGGGAAACACTTTTTGAAAGATTAGTAGCTTTACAATCACATAGGGCAGATCTCCTTGAGATTGTCTGTCAGGTGGGAGAAGAGATTGAGAAAATTGGAGCCACTTTGCCTTTCTTTAAAGGCAAGGTGAATCAAATACAAGCTAGAATCAACATGTTTGGACTAGACTATAATAGATTTATTCCTCCAATAAAGGGAGATGATAATAAGATCAAAGCAATATCATATTAGAAAGGTGAATTTGATACCTTACTGCTTATTAAAGAGGCATTTATAACTGATAATATTGCATTGGATATGGATAGGTTTAATAAAACCTTAGATGAGACTTTTAAAGAAGAAATAGACTTTATTAAGTTTGTAACAGATGTCAAGCTCATCATAGATGCCTGATGGGACAGGAAAAAGGAACAATTGCAAAATATTCAGAGCTTTAATTGGTCTTCAGAGGTAGAGGTTGCAGAATGGGATGTCATTACAAAGTCCAAGAAGAAGAAGCCTCCATCCATTGACTTTGATATATTAGATGAAGAGTGAAGAGGCATCTGGCACCTGATCTATGAGTATAGGGAGGATAATCATAAATAAGACTAGTGTAAGTTGTATATGTTAAATGCGGCCTTCTTATTTAACCATACACTTCAACATGGTCATTGTTCACTAGTCACATACAAGAATGGATACGAAATTATCCATCTTGCATGCCTACGTGAGTCGACCTGTTGCCTCCTCTATAGCTGGGGTTTTGAATAAGATCTTAGTGTTCGAGAGTCCAACAACCTAGACCAATCTAAGAATGGAGGATTTAATCTAGAAATGTAGTGCAATATTAATCTAGGAATGAAATATTGCCAGATTAATCTAAGAAATAAGCATGAGATTAAGCTATGAAATGAACATGATAGTAAACTAGAAATAAGATTAATCTAAGAATGCTTGAAAGAAGATAAACTAGACATGATTAATCTTATAAAATGATATTAGTCTATTGCATGAAAACTATTGAATTTGAAAATGCAGCACGATTCGATGCAACAATGAATTCTCTCTCCTTTTTTTGAATGAGAAATGAGGTTCTTTTATAGGATGAGAGTCCAATTAGAATGGAAAGTTTCCTTTGAGAGAAACAGTTAACACCTCAAAATCCAGTTCATATTAGCAAGTTTCCTTGAGAGAAATAGTGAACTGTCATCTTTTTGAGTGAATGAAGCAGTTAACTGATTAGTTACAATTTTGAATTTCAGTCAACTCAAAGTTTCCATTTCTGAACTAAAGAGAAGATTTTGGAGAGATTATTTGATTAAATATATGAAATATGACCTCATTAATGTACTTTCTCAATTATTTGAATAATTAAATTCAATTATTGAAATTAGGATATTTATTTAATAATCAAATATTATTTAATTCCTTTTATGTGTTTTAGCTAAAATGGTGAATTTAATTTAATTAAAGTGCTAGGACTTTGTAATTAAATTAATTCAATTTAGGATTTATTGAGCCAATTAGGAATTAAATACAGTATGTGATTAATGCAGATTTAGGGTTTTCTGCATTTGACATTTAAGTCAACTAGAGTCAGTCAAAACTCAGAATTACCTAGTACAATAGGACTTTGATGATCTAGAAGAATGAAAAATGCAACAAAATTGGTTAGGGTTGAAAAATGCCAATTTTGGGGTGTTACATTTTGCCCCTCTTTGAATTGATGTGCGAGTAGCGCATTGATTCAAAGAATAGTCCGATGTTTGAAGCATAGAAGAATAGTTGAAATTGATTTTGAGAATTGATGATGTAAAGATCGGTTGATATATGTTTCAGAGTCATCTCCAGAATAGAGCTTAACTCTCTGAAGTCTAGGCTAGATTGTTGAGATGTTGGTTATGTCAAGTTTTTGAGGGTCATCTCTAGAATGAAGCTTGATTCTTAGGAATCTAGGTTAGATTGCCCCGATACCTAATAGATTATCACTTTTCAAAAGAGTGTCCCCGGAATGAGGCTCAATCTTCAGGAGTCAGGGTTAGATTGCCCCAATACCTGGCAGTGAGATTTCAATAACCATCTCCAGAATGAAGCTTGACTCTCAGGGATCTGGGTTAGATTTCCTAGACACCAAATAGATGAGATTTCAAGAATCATCTCTAGAATGAAGCTTGATCCTTAGGAATTTGGGTTAGATCGCCCAGACACCTAATAGATTGAAATCAGATCAGATTGGTTCATATGGATAGAAAGTGATTCAATGATGTAATTATCCTTCCCCCTCAGGAGAGAAATGGAAAGATGACACGCCATAATGATGATTGAAAGTGAGAAATTGAAAAGAGATGCTGAGTCAAAGGTCGATAAGAACTCATAATAGATTATGAAAGAATCTAGAAGAAATGTCAAATATTGGAGAGATTGTTGAGTGGATATGATTCTAACAAGAAAGAGACGTTAGAAATTTGACTGCACAAGCATCTGATCGCGTCGGTTGCAAGATTTTAAATGCGATTTTGAGCTATATAGAAGTGTCAAATTTTGATTTCAATCCCGAAAATGGAATACTTTTGAAAATTAGATTCTAGTTCAAAGAATTTGGAATTGAAGATCAAGAGCGAGGATTAAACACTTGGGCAGTAGTGATGAAGCCAAATGGGGAAGAAGAACCCCTCATCATACAAATCAGGGAGAGAACAATGAAGTGAAGACCAAAACGCTATCTAGAATGCAAGTCTAGAATGAACCTGCGATCTTATGCTAGATGAAAATTAAAGTGAAATCCTATGCTAGATGCAATGTAAGTGCAATCCTATGCTATATGTAGATGAAAGTGAAATCCTATGCTAGATGCGAATGAAAGTGAAATTGCATGCTAGATGCAATCCCTAGGATGTGGTTGTTGGACCCATTGGAATAGTTATCATCATAGAGCATTTGTGGAACATCGGAGTCGATACAATCCTTATTGGTGCCACTGCAACCATAAGAATATGAATATGACTTTCATTGGGTAAGATATGGGAAACTAACGTAAGCATCAGGGCACAAAATCTGAGATGACCTGAACATTGTTTCCAGTTTGATATAGTAAGAGTATACCACTAAACAAGAAAAGAAATAACATTCAAGGAGATAATTCTAACCTCACCAACAAGCAGTAGACAAATAAAACATAAATGAAATCAATGAGAACAAGTAGCATACAAAGAGAAATTCAATCATAGCTCATCATGTTTCAAATTTTTTGGATGTATAGGTATAGCGGTGTTGAAAAACATCATTGTGCTTGTGAGTGTGTTATGTTTAATTGATATCGATAGATGTTGTTTACATTTGTGATATCCAATGTGTGTTGAAAAACACAAATGTAGCCAAAGATAGTGTTGAAAAACACTATTGAGTGTGGTGTTGAAAAAGACCTATTTGTGTCAGTAGAGTGTTGTCCTTGAGAAATGACAAGATTACTGACTAATGATGCGATCAAATTTGGGGACCTATGCCCCTAGTGAGATTTTGAGAACCATCTCCAGAACAGAGCTTGATCCTCAAGGATCTGAGTTAGATTTCTCAGATACCTAATAGATTAAGATTTTGAGAATCATCTCCAGAATGAAGCTTGATCCTCAGGTATCTGAGTTAGATTGCTCAAATACCTAATAGATTAATATTTCAATAATCATCTCTAGAACGAAGCTTGATCCTCAGGAATCTGAGTTAAATTGCTCAAATACCTAACAATATTGATGTGATTTGATTAGGGACCCATGCCCCTAGTAGAAAACAATGATGACTGACTTGACTCATACTATGAGGAAAAACTTGATTTGATTTCCCCCAGGCTTATGACTCTGGATCAGTGTCAAGTCAGGAGGGTTCACAGAGGAACCAAAGTGTCATGAAAGTGACTGAAAGCTAAGTACAAATTGAAGCAAAGGATCACCAAGACTGAGTAGCAATAGATAGAATATTAAGTACAACTCCAACTTCAATGGATTGATGTCAAAATTTAGATACACATTGTTGGTGAGAAATCTCAATAGTATGGCGATAGTAGGCAGATGCAATGAGAACCATTGGTGACTGATGTGAGAGAGATTATCAAGTAGAAAGATCTTAGTAATAGCTAGGCATCAACAGATAGACGTAGTGAGAACCACTGGTGACTAATGCGAGGGAGATTCTCAAGGAGAGAGATCTCAGTATAAGAAAAGAGACAGTAGGCAGACGCAGTGAGAACCACTGGTGACTATCACAAAATAGATCCCAAAAAGTGATAGGATAGTACCCCCTAGACTAGGAGGGTTGCCCCTAGAGTATGACCAGTTTCAATCGAGTTTTCAAGGGTCATCTTCAGAATGAAGCTTGAATCTCAGGAATTCAGGTTAGCTTGCCCAGATACCTAGTAGATTATCAACTTTCAAAAGATTGTCTCGAGATCAAGGCTCAATATTTAGGAGTTAGGGTTAGATTGTCCCGATACCTTTTCATTGAAAGATAGTCAATGGAGTTTTTTATTTTTTTATTTTTTTGGTGGATGCATCAAAGTGCCTATTGCTAGGTTTTCACCAAGATGACCATTTTTCAAGACTTTTTACAATTTTTAGATTTTTAGAGATTACTCGATCTCAAGCAAGATTACATTGGTTTTCCCCCAATGTCTAGCAAGGTGTAGGACATTGCAGATGGATTAGAAAGCTGATGGATGAGACAAATAGAAAATGATGGATGAAGAGGGTGAATGCGACCCTTAATGATAGTCTCCTCAAGATTACCCAAGCTAGGGAAAAATAATATAGCAATGTAGGCTCATGGAGTGGTGCTAGATAGAATTTAGGATGATGAACAGATATCATGAAAAGCATGTGGTCCAAAAGAGTGGACATGTCAAGAGAATTTTGAGAAACAATTTTTCATTTGTCATTCTTCATTTTGATCAAGACCAAGGGGTCAATTAGATAGGGTAGGATATAGAAATGATAGCACAATTAGGATAAGGGGTGATGGAGGTATAAGTGAATGGTTTGGATTATGGTAGGGAATGCTCAGAGATAGGAAGGATAGGCTTGGGATAAGAAATATCATGATAGGGTACCATGGATGAGAGAAAGTGAATAAGCTGGTGGAAGGGATCATGAATGTCAGGATACATGATGCTCATGGATAGGATTCAACCTTGTCAAGATCTTAGGAAGGAACATGGATGCTCATGTGCTAGTTGGATGTAAGATATGATGGATAAGATGACATGGAAGGAACTTGCCCCCAAGTGAAGAGTGCAAGTAGGAGGAATTACGCATGACACCTGTTTGCTAGGTTTTCATCATGGTACTTATCCAAGGCACCATAGGAAGTGGTTTTCACCATAAGATAGATTGATTTATCTTTACTTTTGCTACCAAAATGTCTGTTTACCAGGTTTTCACCAAGGCACTATTTTTTATTTTTTTGTACTTTTGATTTTATGGAGGAACTTTAGCTTCTTTCTGTTTAGATAGTGCTCCTTTGAAGGATATTTTATGATTGGCCAAGGCCGCTGAAAGTATGATTAAAGATGTTGATAGGGTGATGGTAGAGAAGATTGATATGGAGGATAAGGAAGATGGTAGCCAAGCATTTATGCAATGGACTAGATGAGAGGAATAGAAGGAATGCAAGGACCCAATATGGAAGGATAGTAGGTAGGGGTAGGATATTGGGTGCGGTAGTGAGAGTTTCATGTAGGCAAGATCAACATCGACACACATCTTGAAGGATGGTGGAATGATAGAGGAAAAGTGTGTGAAATGGATTTAGGTTTTGATATGGATCTTGGTATACGAGGACCCAAGATGGATAACGAAGAGGGTGAAGTATTCAAGGTAGTGGATTTTGGGACATGAGGACCCAAAGTAGAGTTAGAAGATGGGAGATGTTTAGATGGAGCTAAAGTGGAAGACTTTGGAAGCTTGGATCCCAACTCCAAATTTTCCTTTTTGTTCAAGTCTTTTAAGAGAGAGTTGGGAATTCACATAACTTTTGATTTTCTTCTTGTATCCAAGTCCTTTGGAAGAGACTTGGGAATCCACATAGCTTTTGATTTTCCTTTGTTTTTGGATGATTTAGAACGCAATGCATCCATGATGGATTTAGGAACCCATATTTTCTTTGATATTATTATTTTCTCAGTGGACCTTTGTGGTCTCTTTGTAGTCACATGTCGATTAGATGGAACATAGTGATCTTCATATGTAAGTGGATTCTTGTATTTGTGATTTTTTCATTGCACATCCAAATTGCTTCCAAAAGACTTGGGAATTGTGGATGAATAGGGCTAATATGACTGGTGCATATGGATGGGTTGATAGGGAGAGTTCAAGGATGTATATCTTTGTTGATCTTAATAGGAGATAGGATGAGTGGATGAAAAACTAGTAGTCATAGGCATCTTGGATTGAGGGACATAAGGACCCAATATAGATGGCAGGTTTGATTTTTTAGCTTTGGAATATGAGGACCAAGGATGGATTTGGAGGATAGTGAAGGATAATTTTTACATTTGAACAGAGGGATATAAGGTGTGGAAGGGATATCAACATCTTTAGAGTGAGCTGCATGACCAAGGCTCTTTTCTTTAGAATTCATCTGTATATAAACAGGAGCATGAGTAGCTTTGATAGTAGCAATTTTGATAGGAGAAATGGAAGCTTGAGAGGATTTGTTGTTCTGCAAGGGATTTAGAGGAAAGATGGTTTCTTGTGGTGGATATGGAGAATCATGACAAGGAGGTAATGGGATGCTATGATCTTGACAAGGATCATTAGATGGTTCAGAAGGGCTAATTTTCTCTTATTTTTCAATAAGCTCAGTAGAGATTGTGGAAAGGATATCTCGATCTTTCTTGAGAGATGTAGGGTTATCTTCTTGGAATAAATGGAAGGAGATGAGAGGATCATCAGGAGACTCTTTAGATATGTGACTTTGGTCAACTATTGGATAAGGATGGATGGTGTCTTGACCTTGATCATCACTGATATTTGTTTCTTCACACTTTGGATTTCCCTCTTGACATGGAGCCACTTCTAAGGATGAGGTAGGAGTGTTGAATTGCATGAAGGATTATTGACATGATGATGGAGTATCCTTTTGAGTAGGCATGATATTCGTTGAAGCACATGGAAGCTTTAGGTCTATGATCTTTGAAGCTTGAGAAAGGCTTGCATCTATATGTTGATCAACTTGGATCTTTTTTAGAGGTAGTCCTTGAGGGTAGACATAGTCAGTATTAGGCTCAGTTTTTTATAGAGATGGTGTGTCTAGTTGTGAAGCTTTAGGAGATAGAGGAATGGTGGAAGAAGTAGATGGGATATGCGAGCCATTGCTAGACATGGATTCCTGATATTGATCATGCTTGAGATTAGTATCTCCACTAGATGATTCATTAAGATTTTCCACTTTGATTATGTCATCATCTATGAGATATTGTATTTTATGTTTCAACTCCATGCAAGATGAAGTTTTATGCTTGTTATGTCGATGATATGCATAATAGGAACTCAAGAATCTAAATCCACATGATGTGGCTTGAGGCAATGTGATGATATTATGCTCAATAAGTGTTTCCAATACTGATGTATAAGATTGTCCTAAAGGAGTAAAGACTCTCTCTAAAGGATAATTAGATGCTTCTTGAATTCCAATATATTTCTTGTGCATATAGAAAAGATTTTCATCTGATTTTGTCATAGTTTCCTCTACATTCTCTTGATCAAAGATAGGATTGTCATAAAATTGTTCTTGATCAAAGATGGGATTGTCATACCAAGCTTTATCCATGTTGGAAGGAAGTGTGGAGATGTGAGAATCATGATCAAATAGCAACAGAAAGGTTGATCTTAATGAGGATTCATTGGATGAAGTATCCTTTTTCCCCTTTAATCCTTAAAGTTCAGATTCCAAAGTTTGAAGTTGTTTTAATAAAGTTTCCCTATGGATATCTTCTTTGCTTTTAGACATTGTAAGATTTTATTGATGCGCTTTCTTAGAAGATTGAAGAGAAGGTATGATGAATCAATTGATTGACTAACAAGTGCTGAAGTGATATCTAAAGTGCTGATTAAGTCCAAGACTAAAGGACAAAAGAGATAATGTCCAACTGAGACAAAGATAGCAATGAATCTGATCTTGAGTCAAGGTGGACGAACCTGCTTACGTAACTTGGGATAAGGACAATGTAGACAAAGATGATAAGATTGAAATAGATAATGGGTCACTTGGAATAGTACAAAAAATTCAGATTCCAAGACAACAAGTGAGTCAGATTGTCAACAGATTGCAGTTAAAGACAGACGAGTAGCGATGTTGGAAAGAACACAGATTTTGTGAAAATTTGGACAGAACCTTCACAATAGAATAGAAATTGGATAGCAAGTTGATATATTTCTAGAGTTTGGTAGTAGATGTAGAAACATAGACAAGAGTCGACAGCTTAACACCTAAGAGTGTAGATTTAGAATCATTAATTTTTTTGATGTTTGTTTTGAATGTTTGTATGTCTATTTTGATGTTTCACTCACGCAAGACACATCAAGCAGAATGTTTGTTGTAAAAAAAATAATAATAGAGACACCAAAATCCTAGGTGAGTCAAGGAAATATCTATTGAATTCCCACTTGAACCAAAGTTCTACCACACCTACTCATAGCGGACAACTTAGAAGCTTGGAGGCACAGGCTCCTCCTTAAAGTGTGCTTACTTCTCAGGCACACCAAGCTTCGAATCCCAAGGGTAATGACTTCCCGAGGGATTTTTGTCTCTAATAAGAGCTATGAAAGTGTGGGACATCTTAGTCAGTCTTTGACCTTCTGCGCCAACAGATAGAGGGATTTTGGTTACTAGAACAAAGTGTGTAGTCAAGGCATCCATTCAGGTGGTTATACTTGTGGAAGATTAGCTCTATTATGGAGGCCTCCCAACCTACAAAAGTTATGTTCTGTAGGTTTTAATGCACCACAAGGGTACTAAGGGAGATCTTCTTCCTAGTATAATATAATCAACACCTTCTCACTATGAGATTAATCACAATGACATTTTTTATATACCGGTTTAGAAGGGCTTGGTTTTAGCCTGTTACCGGTTGGTCAATCCACTCTCACCAGCTCTGTTAAATCTCTTGGGAAGTAGCCACGCTAAAGGATTTGTATGGATTTCTCCTTCACCCAAGATCCATGAAGGTGAGGGGAGAGGATACGTCTATGCAATTCCTTGGGATTACAAAAACTAGAAGAAACTTCAGATACATAATAAAATGACAATAATGTTTCTAGATTTATGATCATCCCAAAAGGGTGAGAGCATAGTTTCCTAACATTATTTCCATACCTAAAATACCAGATAGAAGTTAATTTTAAAAATTCTTGCATGTGTGTTCCTATTTTAACAAAATAAAAACAAAATGCAAGCACAATGTTTAGTGTTCTATTGATCAAGGAAACCTGCAAGATGATTCATTAGTAGTATGTATTTTTAGTCTTCTTTTTCAATGTCCTACAAACCACTGTTAGGCTGCAAGAAAAAGATAAGCCAAAGAACAACAAAGCCCAAAACATGTCAACGTTAAAGAAATCAGAAAATCATAAATCTGATTACATATTCAGAAACTAGACGAGAAAACATGCACTTTCAAAAAAAGAAGTGCTCAAAAAGGTTACCGTATGAGCCTGTATGAAGCTCTGGAAGTTGCAAAATGAGGGATTAGGCAGGTACAATAACCAAAAAGAAAAATTTATGATCAATCCATAATCAAAAATAGAAAATAATTCCACCACTGTGATCCTTGGGAAACTCTACCCAAAATCAAAAAAATTGCACTAAAAAAAGATCTAAAACAAGCAATATATGGGGGTTTGAAGTCAGACTGTAAATTTAAAAAGATCAATGGTGAGAGATAAAAAAAAAATTAAAATCCTACTAACATCATCAATTCTTGAGGTTAAATTTGATGGTTTGGAGGTCGTCGTCGAAATCCAATAACCTGATAAATGACGGTTAAATTCCTGTCAACTTTAACGCCCCCGCAGGTAAGAAAAGTTGGTGGGATTGGGCATAGGTGGTGGGATTGGGTGGAAGAGTGGTGGAGCATAGAGTTGGCAGTGAGAAGATAGAGGGTTTGAGTAGCATGAAGGAGCGGAGGGTGGGCTGAGAGGCGGTGGCGGATTGGAGTGGTGGTGCAGAGAAAGGTCTAGCTGAGCAGTAAGGGAGCAGAGACTGGGGAGGCCGAGGCGGGTGGAGAGTGGTGAGAAGTGGAGGTGGAGCTTGGGAGTTATGTGGTGGGGTGGGAGGTAACAGGCTGAGGGTGGAGGGAGCAGTAGGGGAGGAGGTTGGG
>MU224377.1:620113-636901 GCA_018584345.1 Thuja plicata
TACGTAGGAAGTTGAGGGGTTAGAAGGTGAGGGAGGTGGGGCTACATAGGGTAGCATGAGCCAAGGTTTTTCATGGGAGGAAGGCGGGTGGGGTTAGAGGCAGCATGGAGGGATAAGGGTCTGCGCGGGGGAGATAGGATTAGTGGAGAAGGGTTGAGAGGAAGGTGCTTGGGGAAGAAGGCACCTAATCTAGGATGAATACATCTTCAAATAAATGAAATTTCATATAAAATAAATTTTCTTTAGATTTCCAATAATCATTAGAGACAACGCATCATCACATTGCACAAAATCTACATTTTCTCTAATATGAGCTGGAAGATTAAAAAACATGATTCAATCAACCATTCAAGGACATGAAAAGAAAATCTTGGGCTAGCAATCAAATCACAATCCCACGAAATGACTATGGCCTCTACAAATTGCAATTTTCAATAGATGTCGCATGACATTTAGATCTTGCAATCACAAAGAAAGGGAGAGTACATATACATTATCCAAAGGGAGAGATGTAACCAGAAAGGGAGAGTACATACAAAGGGAGAGATTGCTGAAAAAAGAGAAAAGAGACATCAAAAGAAAAGAATAGTCAAAGGGAGAGAGTTTGACACAAGAAGAGAACACATCACATTAGAAACATCAAAAGAAGAAAGATTCTACATCTATCCAGTGAAGGGATTAAAAACAGAAAGAGAGCTGCAAAAATAATATCTAAGCTATGTGAGCTTACTGAGGACCAGATATTTGTATCAGTTATAGTACATAAGATTGGTAGTTTTCTGAACTTCAATTGTTATATTTCATATTGTATTAGTGATAATATAGTGTGATAATGTAGTGTGTTTCCATCAATGCCAAAGGGAGAGATTGATGAACTATAACTGATTGAATGTTTGAAGATGTTAAGTTGATGATCATTAAGACACAAAAATTTAAATGCAAGACATTAAATTAGTTAATGTATTATATTTTCATTGATGTCAACTTGATATAATCTGTATGGTCATGTACATACTGCTAAAGACTTCAAAGAACCAATGAATCAAAGGCTATGCTATCAGTAATGCATAAAATTTAAGTATTCACAAAGTGACTGTATACACTGACAAAGTGCACACCAATGGACAGAGTAAACCAATGAGAGAAAAGTCATAGTGTTACCCGACGAGAAAAATCATAACATTAAAGATGAGAAAAGTCACAGTGTTACATGACTAGCAAAGCACAGTGTAACTTGACGAACAAAATTACACTGTTGCCCGATAGACAGAGAACCCGAAGATAACTGAAGTCTCACCGATGGAATAGTCAATTGTCACTGACAACTAACTAAAGTATTGACAGACATAACAAAGAGTTCAGAAATGACAAAAGGCTTAGTTGTCAAGAGCTAAATATAGACTTAACTGGTACTTATCATTGTTTTAATTGACAAGATAAAGCCATATATAAGTAAAGGATTTAAATCTGCTTAGTCCAGTTGACAAGAAGATCTCTACGAGATAAATCAGGATTTTTTCTTTAGATCTAATTCGAAAGAATTGTGGATCATGCCAAGATCAAGAAAGCCAAGAAATGGTGAAATCATGTCTATAAAAGAGACAAGTTAATTCAATGTGAATTAGGGGAGTGACAAGAGAATAGATGTTGAAGAGATTCTGAAGGAGAAGAAATTCTTCATTCAAACCTGATGAATCAAGCTGAAGACAGAGCTAAATTCTGCAGACACCAATGAATAGTGATACAACATCATAGAGTAGAACAGTGTGGAGAAAAGGTATTGAATTGATAACATTGATCAGAAAGGTAATGTACTTACAATAAATCTGAAAATCTGCAATTCTAGTTGTATATGTGAACAAATCAATTTATTGTTTCAATTTAACCATTGAAGCATCAAGTCTCTTAACCGAGCAGGATTTAAAAGTCTTTTCTAATTGAGATACATCCCAAGGAGTATCAAAAATTTTGATCATACAAAGTAGCATTGGATATGCCCGATACCTATTGATAGGCCAAGTGAGTGTTTGATCAAGGATGGTAGCATTAGATGCCAAATACAAAATGAAAAACTATTCATTTAAATCCTCTAACAAGGTCACACCTAACAGTGTGTTTGTAACCTTTAACAAGGTTGGCTCTTCACCGAGCTCACTTCAAAAGAGTGAAAATTTGGGTTACCGGTCCCAGTGTTTTTTTTCCCTTAACAGGGTTTCCACGTTAAAAATCCATGTGTCAATGTGTTTATGAGTCATTACTTTATTGTTTTTCATTTCACATAAGTACATATGGATTGATCGGTATACACTAGTTATTTACTGTATTTCATTAAATAAAAAGACTGCTAATTGGTAAAAGCAAGAATAAGGTTTGAAAGAGTAATCAGAGTAGTAGTTATTTGTTATTAATATTTCAAGGCAATCATCTTATAGGAGTGAAGACAAATAGAGGCTTATAAATGTGGTAATAAGTTTTTGGGTTGATTTAAGGATTAATTTTTTAGGCCACTGATTCACCCCCCCNATTCCCCCCCCCCCCCCCCCTCTTAGTTATTCTAACACTTTCTCTTAAGGTTTTACAGGACTAACAACTTTCTAGACAGTTATTCTCTTCACGTGATTTGAATTGGCCCGTGCAGTCATGGTATTTCTAATCAATATGCCATAGTTTTGGTTTTGATCCCATCTGGAAGGCATGCTATAATAAACCAATTAAAGAAAAGCATTTTCCTATGGTACAAGGAATCCAGTGATCTGTGCGAGATTCTTTGGCATGCCAATCAATTGTAACAAAACTTTAATCATTTTTGTGACCATCTGGACCAAGGATTATTCTATAAAGCCCTGATGACTTGTGAATTTTAGGAGGTTGGAAATATTAGAATCTATTTAGTAAGAAAGGAAATAGACTATATTATTTGTAGATGTTTTACTTTTCTGAGAACAAGACCCTATGACCTATCGAGCAAGGGCGTATATTATAACATTGATTTTTTGGGGCATTCTCTCTCACCTTGACATGTTTTCTCTTGATAAATCATGGGGACTGTGCATTCGATGCCTTTTCCTTTTTATTAAGCATTGTATTATGTGCTAAATTCTTATAGGTTTGGCCCAATTTTTTTATGATTTTTACAACCTACTCCTCAGGAAGATGGTGTTTAAGAAGGGAGGTATTTTCTTTGAACACTTATAAGAATGTTTATGTTTGTTTATAAATAGGGTATTATACTATCTCCCTTATTGAGGATACTTTCACTTTCTTTAGGAGTGGCATGCCTTACTTTGGATCCTTGTAGATTCTTCCCATGACTAGATATGAAATTTTTAGACCTATGTCTAGTGACTTTGGCTTCTACTTCTCTTGCCAACAATGAAGGGAATGTGGTGCACTGTGTCATGAGTGAATGAATGCATAAAAATTAGACCAAAATGGTCAAACCCCTATGAAAACCATTTAAAAAATTATTACCCCATCCAACAAAGCTTTCATCTGGTGCTTTTCCCCCCTTAGCTTAGGTTTTTTGTTAAAGTTTTATCTTGTCCCTTTCCCCAAACACCACCCATGAAGAGTCGACTTCTAAAATCTCAGAGGTTGTTTTGCAGGTCACACCCCATCCCACTCCTGTAGAACTTCTAGACTTCCCTTGTTTAGGAATGATCCCAAAAGGGGACCAACATGATGTATTGACAACAATTTTGAAAGTTTTAAAACAAATGAAAATATTAGTAGAGCCAACATTTTCCCCGCGTGTTTCAAAATGGTAGATTTGGAACAACGTGAGAGCATCCATTAAATTTTAAAGGATACACAAATCTTGATAAATGTTGTAGTTGAATATTCTCTAGTAGACATGTATGGAAAAAAAAAAGCACAAACAAAGCATGGGTACTATTTGATAGTGTGATTCAAAGGAATGTGTTCTTACGACATGTTGTGATTGCAAAATCTGCACAAAACTATTTGTTGAAAATTCTTCATGAACTTTCAAGAAACAATTGCAACTTACATTTCTCTCTGATAACATCTATGGTAGAAGTGGACAACTGCAATGAGTTTCAAATATAAGTGAATTGATGAAAGGTAGAAATAATTAATATAAAAAGATATGGGATATAGTTGGAAATTCTCTGCTCAATATTAATCAGTGTGGAATCATAGACAATGAGTCTAGATTATTTATAGGGGCATCTCAAAAAGATGTCATCACAAGGATAGAAAGAAAATAATTACATAATGGAATTTTTAAACAGGGTATCAATTTTCATCAATGAAATTTTAGAATAGGGTATGATCAAACATTGAAGCATAATTCACATGATCTTCTAATATGAATGCAATGTTGGAAATAATAGGTACTGAGAGGGGGGGCGAATTAGGACTAATAAAACTTTTAAAAATTTACTGATACCCTTAAATAGAAACAAAAGAAACTTCCAAACTATGAAGCATATAATTGTAACTATAAAGTAAAAGTGGAATGAATCAAATGACAACACATGCACACACATAACACTATGATTTTTATTGTGGAAACCCTTGGTGAGAGGGAAAAACCATAGTGGGGATGAAACCCACAATCTTCTCACTATAGTAGAAAAGAGTGCTCTGTTAGGAGCTTACAATCTGTCACTTTTTAGGCGACTCACCATGTTAGGAGTGACTGATACCTTATTAGAAGTATCAATAGTCCTATTACAAACTACCTTCTTAGAGGATTTTAATCCCACTTATACAATGTTGACCATGTTAAGGGATTTACAATAAAGTCTTTCTAGAGACTACCAGTTAAGGGATTTAGACTTGTTGAAAATATTAGGAAAACAACAAGAAAAATTGACCTATGATATGCACTACTCAATTCTTATAAGATCCCTAATGCTCTATACTTGTTCTGAATATAATCCTATAGCTTCGCTAAAAATAGATATGCAATCACAGCTTAAGATCTTTCTGACAATAGGACTTCATCAAATTTCCAACACCACTTCTACTTTTTTCTCAACAACAATAGCTATAAGCTTATAACTTTATATATTGTCTTTACCTTCAATTGTAAACCTAATTAGGGTTTCCAATTCCATCCAAAATTGATTTATCTATCTTAACTAACTCATAGAAACTTGAAATCCTTACCATGTCAGCCATAAAAAAAACTCCAGGTTGTTATTCCCAATGCAAAATATTTCTTTAGTTCTATTCGCCAAAACATGCCTTGGATTCATACAAAAATATGTATACAATTCCCTAAAAATTCACTTATTCAATTCCTTGAACAATGTACTACATTTTTCATGTTGTCTAGATTCACTGAATCCTCCACCGACATAACTGATTTAGCCAATTAATAAAAAATGATTAATAACCTTTAGCTTTTACCTGTTCACCGCGCTGACCGGTCAAGAGTATCTTCACATTTTCCTTTACCAATGTGACCTAGGAGGCACAGTCACAAATCATAGTATACTTTTTGTCTTTATGCCTTCCAATGTACCGATAACAAAACTTGTCTCCCTTTACCAATATGTCCATCACCCATTATTCTATTAGCCAATTACCTTTATTGTTGGATGATATCAGATTTGGATACTATTCATGTTGTTGATATTCATGTTTTTACATTGATGTCAACATATGTTTCTGTGAAGAGGACAGACTGGTTATTTGACTGACAGAATTGTATAGACACTATGCAGATGTTTCAGAATGATCAAAGATAGGGATATGGAGACAAATGTGTAATGACCTTATTCCTAAGGTCACTTGACTTGAGGTTGCATATTGATGATGTTACAGAAGATTTGGTGAAGACTGGTTTCTAGACTGTGACAGTAATGCTTGACAGAGAAGGTCTCTGTATTTTGTATATATCTTACATATGAAGATGTTTCAGTGTATGTGAGCTTATGGGATGATGAAGGACACATTGAATAATGTTTATTACTGATCGATAGTTGTGAAATTACTGGTGACATCAGTTGTAGTGTGTATTCTGGAGGAGACCTATTTTGGTGGCCAACTTTAGACATGTAGCGTGTATTATGAATTATGATCATGCATTATGGATCTTAGAGTATAAATGATGGATTGTAGCTGATGTTTACTTGTTATAGGTACCGTGTGTATCTTAGCAAGGGGTTAAACAATTATTTGTATATTGGGAAAGCCTAATTGGATGGCCTAGTTAATTATTTGTGTATTAGGAAAGCTTAAATGGTTGACCTATTGAATTATTGTAAGAGGGTATATATGAATGATCTTTCATTTGGAAAGATGTGGTAGAGATTGAAAAGGAAGAGAAGTGTAAGATGCGAGGCTTGTTTTTCTGCTATATGTAGAGAAGAGCTTGTGATAAGAATAATTCATTGGAACTGACCAAGCAAAGACAGTTGCTATCAGACAGTTCACTGGATTGTATATTTCTTATATACACATGTTCAGATTGTGAATCCTTGAGGGTGAGTTTAACCTTCTTTGGGTAGTGTGCCTGGGCAGTGAGCCTACTACTTTTCTTGACTCCTAACAAGGTCTGTCTCCTAACATAGACTGTATACTGTAATATTGTAATAAGCTCCTAACAGGGCTGAATCCTTTAATATGGATACTATACTCTCAGTACATTATTTGTGAGTACTAATTCCCACCAGGGTTTTACCTTTAACAAGGTTTCCTTGATAACAAGTATTGTGTTATTATGTTGGCATTTACTGTCTTATCATTTTCATTGCAGTTTTAGTTTATAAAGTTTAATATTCTATATCACAACTGATTCACCCCCCCTCTCAGTTGTGTTTTGGACTGTTATCCTAACATTTATTGCTTACATTCTCTTTACCAATTGGATATAACTGTGTATTGGTTGGTATAACTTCATATACTTACAAAAACCATTCTCACCTATGTGATGCATTTCCAGCAATGAAAACCATACTCCATAAAATCATCATCAATATCATCTACCAACATTCTGCAATCAACATTGTCCCCCTTTGCATTGATGGAAAAAACATGTGAAAATTTCAAAACTTCAAAAACTATAATCTAACCTATACTCCATGTCTAATTACATACTCCTCCTGAACCTGTAACTCCCCTTTTTACCATAGACTATATACTTATTCCTTGTAAGTTTTCTATATAATTCCCCTCTTTTATCAACTATATACTCCCCCTTTTTGGCAACAATGTCAAAGACTATGATAATTTCTTGTATGTACAAGGGTGTTCATAACTTACAGTTTATCAAAATTAGTCTTGATATGTACCTTATCACTAGAAAGAGAATGCTCCCATGACTCCTTTAATGTTGTTAAGGAAATGTGATGACCATTTAAACCTAAAGCCAGATCCTCCATACTGTCAATTGTACTCATGTATGGAGTACCTATCAATACTTCAGCTATCTTAAGATATGTTTGTATGATGTTCATGTGTAGAGTTATAAATCATTGTAATTCAAACAAAGTCATCCTTATCCTATCCTCTTCTACTTTTAGTTCCATTTCCTTGTGTATCAATTCTTTCAATTTTCATTATGATCCATCATAAAACTGTTCAATGGGTCCAATTGGTTGACCAATGTAGCCAACTCTCTCTCCAGCTCTTCCTTCTTTGTCTTGAACTCTGTAGTGAAGTTGGTCTGAATAGATATTTTTTTGAAGATTTTTCCAACTTCAAGTAATAACTCCTTGAGTTCCTTGACCATTTCAAACATTGAAACCATCAAGAGAAATCTTTTGCAGTAGATTTTCCACCATCTCCTTCTATAATCTACTTGAGATGTACTTGCTGTGTCCATTACCTATGGTTGAGCTATGTTGTATATCATTTTCCATATCACCACTATTTCTTCTTCAATGTCCTTAACCTTTCTAGCTAATAGTCTTACAGTCTTGTGGCCAATACTAAATCTGTATTTGTACTTTTCAAGTATTTCCTCCACTTCTTTTATTGTCAAATGTGTCATAGTGTAGAGAAGTGTCCTTTCTCTTATTTCCTTTCTAGTTTTAACTGCAGAATCCCATCTAACCTTTATTGTTCTTACAATTCATTAACAATATGATCTTTGAGCTGACTAGGTACTCTAGTGAATTTGTGAAAGTGGAATACAATAGCATCCTCAATTATTTTCTTGTCTTCATTAGACAATTTAGAGAACTTGAAGTTACTAATGTTACCGACTTATCTCTTATGTATGACTTCACCGAATGACTCAGTGTGAATTAATAACTAGTCAAATATACGACTAACTCCTTTCATCGACTGGTTCTTCTTAATTCTATGAGTTTGACATAAACTAATGACAACAAAATCACCTTAACTAGTGTCACCTTAACTGGTGTTTTATAATTGAGAATTAGTATTCTTTGTGGTTTTCTCCCATCTTGGGTTTTCCATGTGAAATCTAGTGTTCATTGTGTTTGGTGTTCTTATGTGCTTTCATGCTTAGATCTATTTTGATTATCTAATTGATTTAAGGATTCTTTAGATTAACTAAGTTGAAGAAAAAATATTATAATAACTGATTCACCTCATTTCTCAGTTATCCAAACTGTTCAACAATTGGTATCAGAGCTTTGGTTCCTTAAAGAAGAGCTTATTCACTTGAGGTAGATTCAATGGTGCACAAACTATCAATTCCTATGTTTGATGGATCCAACTATAGTTTATGGAAAGTGCAGATGAGAGGTTACCTGATTTCCCTAAGCTACACTACTTGGAAATTTGTTGAGACAATTTTTTTTTTTTGACAAACAATCCTACTATTGTAGATGAGATTTGAGCCAATGAAGAGGATAAAAAAGAGAGGTATGCCATATTTAATGCTTTTTCAAAGACCGAGTTAACAAAAGTTATTTTATTGAACATTGCTTATGAGGTTTGGTAAAATTAGAAATAAATTCATGAAGGAAATGATAGAGTTAAATTATCAAATAAGTTGACCACTGAGCGTAGATGTGAAAATTTGATAATGGACTTGAAGGTGAATATATAGAAAAGTATTTTCATAGAGTTTTCAGTGTAGTAAATGAAGTAAAAAATCAAGGAGGCACTCTGATAGATGAAGATATTATGGAGAAGATTCTAATGACTACCAGAAAGCTACAGTGACAAGATCTCAGCTATTGAGAAAGTTTATGATATGAAGAAATCCACCAAAGATAAATTTTTTGGAACTTTGAATTCTTTTGAGATGAGGAAATTTGGAAAAGAAAAGAAGAAAACTGAAACAACCTTTAAAGCCACAAATACATAAGATGATACAGATAGTGACATTTCAGATGAGTTGGAAGCAAACTTCACAAGGAAGTTAAAGAAAGGTACCAACAAATACAAAGGTATGTTACCTCTTAAATATTTTAGATGTGGAAAGATTGGTCATATAGAAACTATGTGCCAAAAATAAGGAACAAAACAAATGTTTAACTTATTCAATAAGAAGGCCTATTATGTTAATTAAAATGCCATTATATCAGATGATGAATCAGATCAAGAAGATTGTCTATTTTTGGTAGAAAATATTAACCTAGATTTGATATCTCTAACATTTGTCTAAAATATAATGGTCACACTAAAAATTGCATTATATGTTAGAATAAATAGAGATGAAAGGTTGATTGATATTGGATGTTCAAATCATATGACTGGTGATAAAAGTAAGTTTATGAAACTTGAGATTTATGATGGAGGTTCTGTTAGATTTGGAGATGATTTTTGGAAACATAGATTGTTGGAATTGGTTCTATTAATTTTGATGGAGAACATAACATTGGCAATGTTTACTATGTGAAGGGTTTATATCATAATCTCTTGAGTGTTAGAAAGATGTGCGAAAATGTTTACAATGTTGTATTTCAAGATGATGGTTGTGAGATCCGAAAGAAGTCCAAAACTATTATTGTAGATGGGAAAATGACAAGTGGAAACATGTATCAACTGGAAGATTTTGCAAAAATATGCTTATTATTATAGTTTAATGATAGTTATCTCTAGCACAAGAGGATGTGTCACACTAACTTGGACAATTTGGTAAGGATAAGTTCAACAAGTACAGTTAGAGATTTGGCGAGACTAAAAAAAACAAATAGAATTATATGCAAAGAGTGTCAAGAATGAAAATAGGGGTGAATGCACGAATTTTATGGTAAAAAAGTGGCTACATGATTAAAAAAATCCTAAAATTTTAAGTAACTTGATCGCGTTATTCAAAATCTAAAATAACCCAATCAGGTTACAACTCGGTGAATACCGAGCCTAAGTTCTTAAAAATGTGTATGCATTATGGAGAAGTAAAAATTCCACTTTTAGTTCTTCATAACATGTGCACGTTTCTAAAAGCTAAAATCTTATTTTTAGTTCTTCATAATGTGTACGCATTTTTCTTGTCTAATAACATTTATGTTCGTATCCAAAGTCTTATAGAATGCATACACCTTTTTTTATCTAATAATATTTATAATTTAAGCGAGGAGATATTAGGAAGATATAAGAGAGGGGAAGGAGATGAGGTAGACAAAGATAACAAGTTAAGAGAGAGAGAGAGAGGGGGGGCTTAGAATAGATAGAGATGGTGATGGTAGAAGGAAGACAAGAGAGAGGGAACAAAGAGAGGGTAAGACATTCATGTATAGACATATATACTTAAATCTATATAAATATATACTTATATTTCTATACATATGCATATATACAAATATACATATATTATCTATGTATCATATTGAGTTTACATGAATATGTTTTTAATTCTACAAACACGATCACATTTTGTAGAGATTATTTAACATATGTTTTTAATTCTACAAAACGCGATCGCATTTTGCAGAACTAAAAACATATGAAAAACCCAAATTATGCACAATGCATTTATTCTTCTAGATAACACGATCACCTTTTTAGTGCTTAGAGACTTTATCACATTATGAACAAGTAGGAAAGACTATCTTAGTCTTACATAACCCGATTGGGTTTTGCAATAGTTAAAAACTTGATCGCGTTATGATTAGGTAAGAAGGTTGGATAACACCCCTAAGGCTTGGGAGCATTTTTCCCTCCATTTCTCTCCCTTTACACATCCTTTGTTCTTCCAGGGTGATTTTTCAACTTCCTGATCATTAGGTTTACACATCATTAAGTGGGGATCTATAAAATTACCACCATAATGTCACACGTGTTCTCAAATTTCTAACTAAACATTTTTTTTCTAATTTTTGACAACATTAGCATAGTAAACTTTAATTTTCTTTACTAGTGTCTCCATAGTTCTCAAAGACATATGTCTACTATTTTTTTAATAAGTTTTGATTTACTTGACCAATTTTTTTTAAAAAAATACATATTTTTGTTCTAGACTTGATTCTATACACTTTTTAAAAACAAACACATGAAAAAACACTTGATTTTTGGATGCAACCACTTCAAAAAAATCATAAAAAATTTATTAACTAAAAATTACAAAACAAATACAAAAATTATAGTTCTCACTCTTGCCTATCATTCCACCAAATTTTTTTTCAAGATACTAGATCGAACTATATCTTTTGTGATGCACATGATAGACACTATATTATATTTTTTCTAAAAAAATAAGGAATATTTTTTTGTGCGTAGTGGGTTTGACCCTCCTAATTTTATCCATTTTTTAAACAAATTAGTAGTTTAGAAACTAGATTTAGAGTACTACAATTATTATTCTTTGCATATCTCCTAATTTTGAGTGCATGACTCTCAAATTCCACTTCGAAGTTCAAGTTTACATGATTTAAGAAATAAAGTGGCCAATTATACCCCCTTTTACACACCATCTTGGTGTACATACCCATAGACAAGAGAAATGTCCAAAGGAAAAGATCATTTATCTACCAGATTATTGGATCTAGGTCACACTCCCCTATGTGGTCCAAATAGAACCAGAGGCTTACAAGGTGACATGTAATTAATTTTAATTGATGATGATTCCAGATTAACTTGGGTGGCATTCTTCAGCTAAAAATCATGGGCATTAGAAAAATTAAAGATATTTACGGAAAGAGTTGAGAACGAAGTTGATAGAAAAATCAAATGTTTGAAATTTGATAGAGGATGAGAGTTTACTTATGATAAATTTAGGAATTTCTTTGAAAAATATGGCATTAAGAGATAGTTATATACCCATAGGATACCACAACATAATGGTGTAGTAGAAAAAATTAACCAGATAGTACAAGAAGTAGATAGAAAAACAATTAAAGAAGAAGGTCTACCAAAGGTCTATTGGAGAGAAGTTAAACACAACAATATATACTCTTAGCAAAGTACTTTTCAGAAAGAATTCTGGGAAGAAATCATATGATCCATGACATAGAAGAGTTCCAATAGTAAAGTACTTTAAGATTTTTAGAAGCAAATGCTAAATTCGGAGAGATGATGACAATATTGGAAAGTTTGATAGTAGATATGATGACAATCTTAGAAAATTTGATAGTAGAGATGAGGAAGGCATATTTTTGAGTTACTCTACAAAGAGAAAAACATACCAGTGTTATAACAAGAGACTGGACAAGATAGTTGAAAGTGCAAATGTGAATGTCGATGAATGTATTAACAAAAGTTCCGACAAACATACTAGATATGAATTTGATGGGAAATAAAAGGAAGAAAAGGAAGAAGAAGAGACAAAGGAGGCTCCAAAATCCACAAATAATACCCCAAACAATGTATAGAGAAACCACTCAAAAAATCAAATTATTGGGGATAATAATAAAGGCATTATCACAAGAAGTAAAGTAGCTCAAGAACAAATTTCTTTATGTTATTCTCAGAAAATGAACCAAAGACGGTAGAATAAGTATGCAATGATCAGAAGTGGGTAAAGGCAATGGAAGAAGAGCTTGATTAGATAGAGAAGACTCAAACCTGAGAAGGTATGCTCAGGATGAAAAGCAAAAAATGTAATTAGAACAAAGTGGGTATTTAGAAAAAAACATGGATGTAAATGGAAAGGTAATAAGAAATAACACAAGACTATTTTGCAAAGGTTGCAATCAGATCGAAGGTATTGAATTTGAAGAAGCATATGCCCCTGCTGCCTAGATGGAAGTGGTCATAATATTCTTAGCTTTTGTATCTTTTAAAGATTTCAAAGTTTATTAGACATGGATGTAAAATAAACATTATTGAATTGAGAACTAAAGGAAGAAGTCTACATTGAGAAATCAGAAGGATTTAAGTCAAGAAGTGATCTAGATGTTGTTTGTAGATTGAAGTAAGCATTTTACAGATTGAAGCAGACACCTAGAGCTTGGTATGGTGGATTAGATAAGTATCTAATTGGAAAAAAATTTCAAAAGGAGTATGCTAATAGTAACTTATATTACAAAATTAACTTAGATCAAATTTTGATTGTTAAAATATATGTTGATGACATAATCTTTGGAGACAATGATGATATGTGCAAAAGATTTGCAAATGAAATGTAGTAGGAATTCAAAATGTCTATGATTGGCAACTTAAATTTCTTTCTTGGATTACAAATAAATTAGAATACAAAAATAATTTTTATTTCTCAATCCAATTATACTAGAGAATTATTGAAGAAGTTTGGATTGGAGAATTCTAAACAGGTTTGTACACCTATTGTCACCATATGCAAGTTGAAAAATAATGATGATTCACCCAAAGCTAATGAAAGTAAATGCAAGTCAATGATTGGAGGATTGTTATTTTTACTTTATTAGACCAAACATTATGTATGTTGTTTGTTTAGTGGCTAGATTTCAGCAAGATGCAAAAGAATCACCTGTTGTTGCTATAAAAAAGATCTTTAGATATATGAAAGGAACAGAAGAATTCAGATTATTTTATCCCAAGGATTCAAAATTTTAATTTTAAAACTTATACTCATGCAGATTGGGCTGGATGTGTTGATAATAGGATGAGTACTAGTGGTGGAGCTTATTTCCTTTGGTCTCGATTGGTTGCATGGTCAAGTAAGAAATAAGATTATGTATCAATATCTACCATTGAAGTTGAATACAGTGCAACATCCTCATATTGGAGTCAGGTACTTTGGATGGAGAAAACCCTAAAGGATATATGTATCATTTGATGAACCAATATCAATTATGTGTAATAATACCAATGCAATAATTTTTTTTGAAAATCTGGTACAACACTCCAGAACAAAAAATATATCTATTTAATATCATTTATTGAGAGAGAAGGTATTGGATAGTGAGGTGAGCCTTGAATATGTACCTACAAAATAGCAGACTGCAGACAACTTCACAAAACCGTTATGCAAGGATACTTTTGAGTATCTTCCGTAGAAGTTAGGCATTTTAACCCTTCCTAGTCTGAACTGCACTGGGGTGTGCACTAGTCCAGTGTATTATGTGATCATTCTTATCCAGATAAATACTTGGCGACTTCTTTTTATGGGGAGTAGAGTAAGTTTTTTTAGGGGGATTTTTTCCTTTGTCATTATTGTTAAAGGGGGAGAAGAAAAGTGGTGTGATCTTGATGTTGATATTGAGTTATTTGGCTTTTCATTGATGGATGTTCTCATCAATGACAAAGGGGAGATTGTTGAAAGTTGGTGGAATTAATGGTTTCCATTGATGTCAATATATCTTGGTTGATGAAGTTCAATGAGGTTCTATTTTATGCTTTGGTGATCTATAATCGGCGTGCTCCAGATGTTGTGTTATAATGCTTTATCTTTGGTCATGTTTATCTTAGTCTCATCCATACTGTAACATAACGAGAAACACTCTTTTGGGTCTAGACTGATCTAGACATTGACTAACATGCTTAGGCAACATTATTTGCATTGTAACACATTGATTATTTTCTTCAGCTTTGGATATTATAGTAGTTTGGGTAGCGTGTTGTTTTGAGAAAGGTGGTTTCGTGTGGTCCACATTTCATTCCTCTCCACTATGGGAATATTTTTTGGTGACCTAGTTCAAATCATATTTGACTGAATTAGAAGATTATGAATTATAATTATGATTGGCCAACTTGGATGATTATGTTCGTTGTACGAGCAAGATACAATGTGATGTAATGCAAATGTGAAAAGTTAAATCTAGACATTAAGTGTGATATGAATGTGTGCAATCAGAGGCACTAGATTGTAGAATTCTTTCAGTGTTGCAGTTGGTGACAATAATTTCAGTGGAAGATTTCCTTTTCACTATTTCTTCTTTTGGCAGTGAGTCGTTATTCAACTATGATAGATGGTTCTTGTGTTTTGGGTAGTGAGCCCTACTGACAACGAGCCTATCCACAATGAGCATCTTGATAGTGAACCTCTATTGTAAAAATCACCTTAACCCGTGTTTCATAATTGAGAATTAGCATTCTCTGTAGTTTTTCCCATCTTGAATTTTTCACGTAAAATTGGGTGTTCATTTAGTTTGGTGTTCTTATGTGTTTTCATGTTCAGACCTATTTTGATTATCTGATTGATTAAAGGTTGCTCGAGATTATCTGTTTAACATTACAATAAAAAATAAAACTATTGTAGTCAAGAAATTAGATTATTTGGTTTTCTTATTGAAGATCATAAGAAAGTATTAGAAGAATGCAACGATAGTTGGGAAATGCTCTAAGAATGTGACTTAGGAAACCACACAATAATAAGTGTGTCATAAGTTATCTAGAGGAAACAATAATTCCATGGAAAAGAATTTAGAATCTTTAGAAAAAAACCCACTCTATTCCATTCATAACCATAATAATATTTATTACCTATAAACAAAAAAACTCATCTCTATTTCATTCCTTACTCTAATAAAAGAACATTTATCAATTTTTATATTTTATAATAACATTTAAACTTACTATTTTAAATAATGATAGATTATGTACTAATTTATCTCCACATGAGACAAACCCATACCCATACAAAGAATAGTGTGGGAAGATAAATCCTTTTCAATTATAATTATCAACTTTAATAAGAATTTGACGCTTCATCCAAATCTCAATTATGATGAGGCATTTTAGTAGTAATAAAAGGAAGTACATCTTTATCTTCTAGTCATATTTTTAATGACTTAGTTGTCATATAATAGAGAATTGGAATTAGAATTAGGTGCTTACTTATCTTATAGTCTTGTCCTACATAAGGGTAAGATGCTATGGCTGACAAAGAATACACGTTTTACATTATTTTAAAAGATTCTATGATGGAGAGAGAATACACATTTTTTATGGAGTTACTCATTCAGGAATTATGATAAATTCAAAGCTAAATCTGATAGCATAATGGTGTGGTATTAAAGCTAGGAAACAGTAAACCATAAGGGCCCGTTTGGGTGTTGGAATACCATATCCTAGATATGGTCAATTCAGGAAGATGTTGCATATTCAAGAAGATGCTTATCCTCAAAATGAAATCCGGAATATGGTCTGACCCGTTTGGTTCACCCGGAAGATGAATGAGAAGATGCATAAGGAATTTTAATTCTTTATTTTTTAATTTCTTTGAATATGGTGTGTATCTATGTGTGTATATATACACACATGCACACATGTGTATATATACATACATATATACATGTGTGTATATACACATGTATATATACATGTGTATATATATACACACATGTATACACATATACACACATACACATGTGCATATACACACACACATGTGTGTATACACACACATACATACATATACACACATTTGTGTACATATACACACATACACACATGTGTTTATACACACATACATGTGTGTGTATACACACATGTGTGTATATACACATACAAGTGTGTATCCATGTATACACATATACA
>MU224377.1:662007-724226 GCA_018584345.1 Thuja plicata
CCTTGAGGATGTGTCATTTTAAGGATTTTGAATGTTATTTGTACCTTGTTGTTTAGCATTGTTGACTTAGATCCTTAGTATGTTTTCATACATTGATGTATAACTTTAGATTGTGGCACTTTTTTTTCATATCCCTGTAAACTACGTTTCTTCTCTTAGATTGAGTTATTGATGTTACTATACTTATGAACAACATATATGATGATTATATAATGACTATTTTATGAACAACATATATATTGTTATATATCCATTAGGTAGTTATATTTATATAGTGACTATTGTAGATATGTTAAAGGATAATTTTAGAATCAAAAGTTAGTGGTTGCTTTATTTTTATTTTTATTTTTATTTTTATTTTTATTTTTATTTTTAAAAAAGAGAAGATTTTAAATTAACTACTTATGTGTTGGTGTTTATGGCAATATTTAGCATGATTTACATCTTAAGTAATAAGTATGTTTAGAATTAGGCATTAAACAATCAACCTTAGGTTTTTAAAATTTTTGGGGACCACACCCTCGTGTTATGTGAATACTTAATTGTTATTTTCATTATTACAAATAGGGGTGAAACATATCTTTACGAATGTAGACATGTGGGTCATTATAAGATTGATTGTTCATGATTGTATATTGATAACTCGAGTAATTTGGTGTTGATTACTTATGTTAAACCTTTAGATTTCAATCTGTAAATTATCGACTAAGCGATTATAATTATAGCACAACTATTATCATTACAATATGAAATGCTAGATTGTTTAGAATTAGACCTTTGTGTATAAGTTAAAACATATATTCATGGTTTTTTTGAATTATTTAAACTTTTAGATTGAATAGGTAAGTAAGTATGTATAAATGAAATAAATGGTCTAAACTTAAGATTACTATACTTCTCTTAATTGTAAATATGCATGCACACATTCTGAAATACTTTCGCACCCTAGCGGTCACTATATTTTTTTTTTTATAGAGAATCTATAATTAATGTTAAGGTATTTATGTTCTATTATGAATATATATTATAAAAGATTTATTTAGTTACAAATGAGACATCAAGGATTTTGGGATATAAACATATTGACAAATAAGAAGTACTCATTTGGTTTTGAAATCTCTTATCATTTTATTGAATTAAGTATTTGGATTGTGGTCCTAATATGATCTAAAAATATGTTGATCTTTAGATTTATCCTATTGTCAAATAGAATGAACATTGTAGATTCTATATTGATTTTCTCTTGATATATTATCATAAATTCTCTCAAATATATATCTTGTTAATTTGACATCCAAGTGAAAATATATATATTAGCATTCTTTCATACTCCCTAGTTTATACCACAATTGATTTCTAAAGTGATTTGTACCCCATTAAGGCATACCTAGTATGAATCGGATTAAGTTTTGTAAACCCAAACTACGATGTCTCTGTGAGTTACGTAGGCAAGGCCATCTACGATGAGCCCCCGAGGCATTAGGTCCAACCCTTAGGTCTTGTACTTCTAAGTTTTTCCTTGACCTTGCCACACCTTACCAATATTTTTGCATAGTTTGCATCTATTTACGCAAACTGTTTTGAAATAGCTTATGATTGATTTCGCTAGGATATTGTTGTAGCTTATCTTACGATCATGTATGTAGTCAGAAATGAATTGAACTTCATGCATCTAGTTGTGTAGAAATATATAAAGTTACAGGAAATAGAGAGGCAAGGAGAATATGATACACATGCAAGGAAGAGAAAACTCAGGTATGCAACATCTTCGTATGATTTTCATTTGAATACTACGAAAGGATATTGTTTAAAGTTGCCCCATTTCCTCCTTGTGTTATTGATAAATATTATAATTAGTAGAATCATGAATTGTTGGTTTAGTTAAAATGGTATGTTATATTTCTTTTAAAAAAAAAAAATTTGTTGCGATTTTGGGTGTAAATTTTGGGCATTACATAACACTGATTATACCTCTAATATTCTACGCATAGCACCACACATTTTATTCACGCTTCATCTAAATCCCCTATCCATTCAACACGGTGCCTTTGGCTTTTCTTATTAAGTCTAAAACATTATTTAAAAAACTTGTTAAACTTTAAGGAGGGAGGAATGTGGGATTAAAATCTCACACCCCTCCCACTATGCAGCCCATCCCACCATGCTGCTGCTTAGCCCGCATCCCATTATTTAGAAAAGGGAATAAAGAATCTGATTTTAGTTCACATGTTTGGTCATATTTTCTTGTATCGACGATCTGAGAGGCACTTGTTATGAAGCATAAGTTGTTGTTAGATGGATATCCATTTTCATGATTAGGTTCTGGTTACATCTCTCCCTTTGGATAATGTGATAATGGATATAATTTCTCCCTTTGAAAACAATTCCAAACAAATATTTGACAGTAATGCCAAACAATCCTTTTCTATCCATTCAATATATTCCTTGAATTTTCCAATCCATCAGCAATGTAACAACTCTGGTGCTCGGTACAGATGTATCTTTGAAGTCCATCTTTTTTCTTACATCAACATGAATGATATTCTGAGAATATGTAGGCTGATGCAGCCTTCTAGTCATCTTACTGACCAATAGACAAGGGTCTGACCCCTAGTCTCTTTCTCAAGTACTCAAATGTATCCTTGGGTAGTGGCTTGGTGAAGATATCATCTAATTGTTCCTTTGATTGCACACACTCAAGTATCACCTCCTTTTCCTGAACTTGTTCTCTCAAATAATGATACTTGATAGAAATATCCTTTGTCTTAGCATGCATGACTAGATTCTTCGAAATGTTAATTGCACTGGTATTATCACAATAGATAATTACTGGTTCAAGAATTTTCATATGCATACCTTCCAATAACTATTTGATCCATGCAATATTTGAGAATTTTGTAGTAGCAGCAACATACTCTGCTTCTGCAGTAGACTAAGAGATGCATCCTTGCTTCTTGCTGATCCATGTGACAAGTCTGTCACCCATAAAGAATGCTCCTCCAGTTGTGCTCTTTTGGTCATCAATGTTTCCAGCCCAATCAACGTTGGTAAAGACCTTATGTTCAAATTTTCCTTCTCTTATATACCATAAGCCATAGTCCTTAGTATTCTTTAGATATCTTAGGATTCTTTTAACATCAGTCATATTTGATTCCCTGGGATTAGAAGAAAATCTTGCAACTATTCCTGCCGCATGTGCAATATCTAGTCTATTATGTACAAGATACATGAGTTTGCCAATCATTGATCTGTATAAAGTCTGATTCACCTTAGGTCACTTGTCCTCCTTTTTCATCTTACATCCAGTTTCCATCGGTGTTCCAACTAGCTTGGAATCTTCCATCTTGAATATTTTCAGTACTCCCTTGATGTATTTGGATTGTGTAATGAAAATACCTTCATCTTGTTACATGATCTATAGACCAAGAAATAACTTGATCTCTCCAAACATAGACATCTCAAACTCTTTTCTCATTTCATTTACAAATTATTTGCATAGCATATCATTGCCTCCAAATATGATGTCATCAACAAATATTTTAGCAATCAAAATGTTAGCATTAGTATCTTCCCTCAAATAAAGATTACTGTTTTCACTGGTTCTTACAAATCCAATACTTATGAGATAGGAATGAAGTCTTTCATACCAGGCTCTTGGTTCTTGTTTCAATCCATACAAGGCTTTGTGTAGTCTACATACCATGTTCCTCTTGTCTGGATCAACAAACCCTTCTGGTTGCTCAATGTATACCTCTTCCTCAAGTATTCCATTTAGGAATGCAAACTTGATATCCATCCGGTATACCTTGAATCCTTTAAATGCAACATAAGAAAGTAATATTATCACTCCTAGCCTAGAAATGGGTGCAAAGGTTTCCTCCATAGTCAATCCCTTCTTCTTGTCCATACCCCTTGCATACTAGTCTTGCTTTGTTTCTAGTGACTTCTCCATTCTCATTTAGTTTATTTCTGAATATCCATTTGGTACCGATGACATTATTATCATCTGGTCTTGGTACAAGTGTCCATGTCTTGTTTTTCTCAATCTATTCAATTTCTTCGTTCATAGCACTAATCCATTCTTCATTATCAAGTGCAGCATTGACAGATTTTGGCTCAAAATCACAAATTAGACATCTTGTGTTTAGAGACTTACTTTTGGTTCTCATACCAGCCTTCTTGTCTCTAATGATCTGGTTCTGTGGATGGTTCCTTCTGACATACCTAGGAAGTATAGGTTCAATTATTTGTCTATCATATTGATCATCATTTTGTCCTTCATCCTGATCTCCATCGATTGGTACATCATCTTGAGAAATATCCTGATTTTTGGTATTTGCAGCCTGATGCTCGGGTGTAATATTCTGTTGTTCGGGAGCTATACATTGTTGTTTAGGTAGAGTGTCAGGTTCTTCATTGTAAACAAGCCTGTTGTAGTCCTCTGGTTCTTTTGCGCTTTCCTTTTCATTCTTCTCTGCAAATTCATCTATCTTTACATTTGCACTTTCAAAAATTTTGTTAGAGGCTTTATTGAGACATTTATAAGCCTTGCTCTTGGTGGAATACCCTAGAAAGATACCTTCATCACTTTTAGAGTCAATCTTTCCATTTCTATCATCTATTAAGATATAACATTGAATACCAAAGATCTTGAAGTAACTTACATTGGGTGTGTAACCATACCATAGCTCATAGGGTGTCTTCTTGGTGTCTTTCTTCAATTGTACTATGTTCAATGTGTAAACAACATTACTGACAGCTTCCCTCCAGAAGATTTGGGTCATGCCTTTCTCTATCATCAGTGTCCTTGCACAATCTACAATAGATTTGTTCTCGGTGCAGAGACCTGTCTTTTGATTTCATGCTCATTGCAAAAGGTAGTGAATTAATATGAAATAAATTTCCCTCCTCTATCTGATCTTAAGCATTTCAATACCTTATCACTTTGTTTTTCTACCATTTCCTTGTACCATTTAAACATCTTGAATGCTTCTAATTTATCTTTTAGAAACATAACTATCATCATTCTAGAGTAATCATCAACAAAGAGAATGAAATATCTATCACCATAGTAACTATTTGTCCTCATGAGTCCACATAGATCAGTATGGACTAATTCTAGAATAGTATCAAATGTATGGGTTTTTCTTTTGAAACTAGACTTTGTCATCTTACCTTTTTGACAATTTTTGCACATGATATTGTCGGGCTTAGTCATCATCGGTAAGCCTCTTACATTTCTCTTTTTCCTTATCTTTATCATGTTATCAAAGTTTACATGACACAATCTTTTATGTCACAACCACATGTCTTCGTTTCTAGCCATTAAGCAAGTGGTGTCAGTATCATTCAGATAAAATAAGTTACCTTTGGTTTGTTCACCAGTTATGATCAATCTTCCTGATTCATTGAAGATCTTTGCCTTCTTATTCTCAAATGCTACTCTGTGGCCTGAATTATTCAGCTGAGAGACACTCAATAGATTATAATTCAATCCTTTCACCCAATAATCATTTTCACATTTTATCAGGTTATTCAACATTATAGTTCCTTTACCTTCAACTGGAAAAGGTGTGTCATTACCCATTCTTACTGTACCACCATTGTAATACTCAAAAGTATTAAAATTTTCTATGTCACCGGTCATGTAGTGAGTGCAGCCACTATCTATGATCTAGACATCATTTTCACTAACTTTAGATATGAGTGAAGTTTCTACATACCTTTCTTCATTTTCATCTGAATCATCTTTTACTGCCACAAACACCATCTCGATATCTTCATCAGATTCGTTGTCAGTATCTTCATCTTTGCATGTAGCTAGGTAACTATCCTTCTTTCCTTTGTCCTTGTAGTCTCAGGTATCTCTTCTTTCTGATTGTCAATTGCTTCTATAATCTTGGTTATCACCTCTGTCAAACTTCTTTTCAAATGATTTGTCATTACTTCTGTCATCTTTTCTTTTGTTAGGACATCTTGCAGAAAGGTGTCCAATCTCTTTACAATTAAAACATACAAGTGGTAATTTACCTTTGTATTTACCTTTGCCTCTCTGTATTCTTCTATCCATAAGTGCTTCAATTTCATCAAGATATTCTTCTTCACTTTCACTTTCACTATCTTTTCTCATAGTGTGTTTATGACTTGATTTACTTATTCTCAAAGAAGATTTGAATGCAGACTCTATGTTTGGTAAGACAATATTATCAAAATTATTCATCTCAAATGAAATCAGTCTTCCAATCAAATTATCTAGAGTTACATTGTTATTTGCTATTGCTCTCATTTCTTGTATGGAAAATACTCTAATAGCATAAGTAGGAAGTAAGGTTCTTAGAATTTTACTTACCACTGTCTCTTCATCTAGTACACCTCCAACTCCTCGGATAGCATTGACTACCTCTTTGATTTGTGTTGTACTGTATGATGTTTTCACCTTCTTTCATTCTGAGATCATCAAACTTTCCTTTAAGGATTTCTTCCTTGGCTCTCAGAACATTTATATCACCACCATGTACAAGCTTCAATTTATCCCACATCTGCTTTGCAGTTGTGCATGTTTTGACATCTTCAAATTCAGAATCAGAGAGTGAGGAAGAAAGCTCTATTATCATGCAGTTATGCTCATGCTTCTCTCTCATTTTTTCAACTGTGAGTGCTCCTGTGGGAAACACATATTCAGTATCTAAGTATTGAGTAACATCATTTCCAATACGTGATAAGTGGAGTCTTATCCTTCTTTTCCACGAAGCAAAGTTGTCTTTGTTAAACTTGGGCACATCTCGTCTATTCATCTTGTGATCATTAGCTTAGGTCTTGAAACCTTCCTTCTAAGCACACAAGATCTGATACCAATTGTTAGAATAACTGAGAGGTGGGGGAGGGGGTAATTAGTGGACTCAAAAATTAATCCTTAAATCAACCCAAAAAATTATTACCACATTTATAAGCCTCTAGTTATCTTCACTCCTACAAGATGATTGCCTTGAAATATTAATAACAAATAACTACTGCTTGGATTACTCTTTCAAACCTTATTCTTTCTTTTACCGATTAGCAATCTTTCTATTTACCAAAATACAGTAGATAACTAGTGTATACCGATAAATCTAGATTTACTTATGTGAAATGCAAAACAATAAAGTAATGAATCATAAAAACATTGATACAAGGATTTTCAACGTGGAAACCCTGTTAAGGGAAAAACCATTGGGACTAGTAACCCAAATTTTCACTCTTCTAAAGTGAGCTCGGTGAAGAGCCAACCCTATTAAAGGTTACAAACACAATGTTAGGTGTGACCTTGTTAGAGGATTTAAATGAATAGTTTGTCACTTAGTATCTGGCATCTAATGCTACCATCCTTGATCTAACACTTACTTGGCCTGTCAATAGGTATTGGGCATATCCAATGCTACTTTGTATGATCAAACTTTTTGATACTCCTTGGGATGTATCTCAATTAGAAAAGACCTTTAAATCTTGTTCGATTAAGATACTTGATGCTTCAATGGTTAAACTGAAACAGTAAATTGATCTGTTCACATATACAACTAGAATTGCAGATTTTTAGATCTATTGCAAGTACATTACATTTCTGATCAATGTTATCAATTCAATACCTTTTCTCCACACTGTTCTTCTCTATGATGTTGTATCACTGTTCATCAATGTCTACAAAATTTAGCTATGTTTTCAGCGGTCTGAATGAAGACTTTCTTCTCCTTTAGAATCTCTTCAGCATCTATTCTCTTGTCACTCCCCTAATTCACATTAAATTAGCTTGTCTCTTATATAGACATGATTTCACCATTTCTTGGCTTTCTTGATCTTGGCGTGATCCACAATTATTGCCAATTATATCTAAAGAAAAACTCTTGATTTATCTCGTAGAGATATTCTTGTCAACTGGACTAAGAAGCTTTAAATCCTTTACTTATCTATGGCTTTATCTTGTCGATTAAAACAATGATAAGTACCAGTTAAGTCTATTTTTAGCACTTGATAGCTAAGCCTTTTGTCATTTCTGAACTCTTTGTTTTGTCGGTCAATACTTCAGTTAGTCATCGGTGACAACTGATTATTCCGTCGGTGAGACTTCAGTTGTCTTCGGGATCTCCATCTGTCGCGCAACACTATAATTCTGTGCGTCAGGTTACACTGTGCTTTTCTCATCGGGTAACACTGTGACTTTTCTTGTCGTTAATGTTGTGCTTTTTCTTGTTGGGCAACACTGTGAATTTTCTCTCATTGGTTTACTTTGTCCGTCGATGTGCACTTTGTCGGTGTATACAGTCACTTTGTGAATACTTAACTTTTATGCATTACTGATAGCATAGCCTTTGATTCATTGGTTCTTTGAAGTCTTTAGCAGTATGTACATGACCATATAGATTATATCAAGTTGACATCAATGACAATACAATACATTAACTAATTTAATTTCTTGCTTTTAACTTTCTATGTCTTGGTGATCATCAACTTAACATCTTTAAACATTCAATCAGTTATAGTTCATCAGAAAGAATATTCCCTGAATATGCATTGGTGAGGCCCTTATCAACCATGGGTGTCCAAGAGGACACGTGGTGGGTTGCAAGAACTCAAAGAGAAGGAATCCTCCATAGAGTGGCTATAAAATCTGATGGAATGACACACGTCATCTTCCATTGGGAACTTCTTTGTTGTGAATGTGCCCCATGCAATCATGCAACCGAAGGATAAACACAAGAGGTATTTTAAGGCTAGCAGTGTAGAAGGATTCTACACATCCATTATCAACAAATATTGTCTTTGTCGCATCAATGAGATGGCATAACTTTGAGCATTTTGTGAAACACTTGCTTGTCGTGTCTATCCTCAACACGATGCGGCTTGGATCATAGAGGAATTTTATCACCCATTTTGTATGTCTTGTCTCTGATTTCACATTTTACATGCATGTTAGTGCCACTTCAAACTATAATATTTGACAAAAATCAATCTTCATTGTGCTTTTGATGGATGTCAATACTCTGTTTATAAGTCTTTTTAATAGCTTTACTTAGGGCATGCTCTCTAATCATAGCATTTCATTTGATCATATTCCTTTGAAATATTCTATATAACACACAACCACATCCTAAAATCAATCTATTCAATTAAACGATAAATTTTTTATGCATTTTGTTGAACGATTATTGTGCTTTGTTTATGCATCCACATCTTTGTTCAAATATTAAGTTTAATAGTTCATTTGTCAATTCTACGCTCTGCTTTCATGTTTGATATGTATCTACCATGGGCATTTACTAGAAAAAAAAAACTTTTGAGGCATTCAAACAAACTATTTGCATGCATTTGAGACACTCTGTGAGATAATCAAGTTACGTAATTTATGATTCCACACTTTAAATGTACATTTGCCAATGCCATTATGTCAAAAATTCTAGTACGCTGTCTATGATTTCCCATCTCATGCATGTGCTTGAAAGTTTCTAAATCTTACTCTTTGGTGCCTTCAACCATTACATGCCTGAGACAACATTCCTTTAGGACATTTTTTCAAATAATTCACAAGCAATTGTTTGCGATTCAACTATTTTCATACACCCATGCTCATGTTATTTGCACTCTGCAACATTTATTTAAAGATCCCTTTATTCTCTATGATTTGATGGATGTCCTTACCCTTTTATAAGCTTTCTATTTTGGTACAACATTGAAGCTTATAATAAATGTTTTGAAAGGTCGCTTTATACCTTGTATTTGCTTTAATGTAAGCTGAAGAAAGGGGTCAACAATTCAGTTGTGTTGTCTATGATACCCCCTTTGCATGCATGTCCATGAGTGCGACTACAAATCAAACCATTTTTAACAACTTATTTCCTCCCCTTCTTGTAATCAATGCATTCCATGAGACAAAATCTTGAGGCATCTTATCAAAATTTTGAACTTCTTATCATTGATTCACAGTTTCCATGCATATTCATGGGAGTAATTTGTACTTATTTAGTACCTCCCAAAGATCTCTCTTTATCATACCTTGATATATCTTTATAACCTCATTTGAAGTTCTCATTTTATCACAGCCAAGTGAATATTGAAAAATTTGGAGGATTTAACTTTATGCCTTCCACTTGCATTTCTTTGAAAGTTGTTGAAAAGCAGTTACAAGCTTTTGAAATAGGGATTTCAAAACTTAGAAATTTTATCTTTTGGATGCAAACTTGGGATTTTGGAACAAAAGACACAAAGTGTGGGATTTGGGCTTATTAAAACACAAAATTTAGATTTTGGAGACAGAAGGAGTGCAAAGTTAAGGTTTTGGAAAATTTCGTGTAAAAAGTTAAAATTTTGGCTTTCACATACAAAGGGAAATTGACTTGGAATTTTAAATTCTTTAGTTTTAAAAAATCAAGGCAACGGTTGGCTCTAACTAGGGAGGAGGATTCTGATGGACATTGAATGAACCCATGATCTCCCAAAAATCAATGCCTTATCTAGTGGGGAGTAGAGTCAAAATGAATAATGTGCAACTCCATAGTGAATGAGAACACAAAACAAATCCCAAAATTGAGAATGAATGACACACACCAATTGGATATAAAATAAAGCCAAAGACTCCTAGTTAAAATATATACAAAGGTGGAAAACAATCCACCTCACAGATTATATAGTTTGAAGCTTTTCCCACTATAAGGAAGGGGACAGATTTTACAATCCAAGTTGGCAAGATAGAATGAATTTTTTCCACAAGCTTCTTTGATTTGAAATGATCTCTTCCATAGTGAGTCAAAATTTCCATGCATTCCCTTCGGATCTCTTCATTTATCCCACAACAAGACATGATCACCTACTTTGAATACCATGTTCTTAGTCTTTTTGTCAAACAACATTTTCACTCAAGTTTGATGTTCTCTAATTCTATCTGCCATAGCTTCCCTTTGTTCTTGCATTTTGGTCAAGTACAATATCCTCTTTTCAAGGGGATCTCTAGATTCATGATTCTCCAATGCATCTTGCAACTTGAGAGTAGAGAGTTCCAATGGTGATCTAAAATTAGGATCTATGACGAAATTTTTCTAAGTGAATGTTATTAAACGTGAACTAAATTCAAATAAAATAATTGGAGCAATAGAAATAATAACTCAAGAGAGAGAATCAAAAAACCCATAGATTTGAAATCTATGCAAGGATTTTTAGTGAATGGTTCAATCCCAATGCACAAGTTCAAACCATCAATCTATTGAGCTCTTTGATTAGTACCTTTTCACTTAACCAATCCAACTTATTCAATGTGGAATAAAGAACCATAATCAACAGTTAAGTAAATCCAATAACACAAATCACAAGATAAGGTAAAGTTGAGTTCACCAGACTTTGGCTACGTCTTTGGATCCGCTTGAACACAAATCGTTCTATTCCTTCTTCTACAAAATATTGGGACCTTCTCACAAGTATTACACAAAGAATTAACTTCTCCTTAAACAATGGTTCAAGAAGGCATCACACACCTATGACCTTACTCTAGACATCATAAGGATGAACTCCTTGCATAGCTTTCCCAAAACTCCTCAAGGGATGACTTCCAAATATTCTCTCTTGGAATCACCCGAATGATTTTCAAATAGGCCTTGCCCCTTTTTATACATAAAATCAAGCCTAATAGGCTTAAAACCCATAATAAAAAACATAACCCCTTAAAACTATCCCTTACACTTCATTTAGAGTTTTTTTTCTATTTATAAATATGGCTCCTTTCATGAGCTAGGGTTCGGTTTTAAGAATAAAGGTTTATTGTTAAGGCTTCCATGCTAGAAATGGTTCAAATACAATAAAATCCCTATAGACAAAACTTGTGGCTCAACAGTAATATGCACTTTTGGTAGGCACGGGGTCGAGGGTTAGACCCCCGCCAGCCATATTTTCAACCATATTTTGCTAGGTTACATAAAAAAAACTTACCAGACACTTAAAATAAGGAATTGATGTTGTGCGTGGTGTAACAATAAAAGTTTTGAATGGCATCATGGAGGTTATGGGGTCAAATTCCCCATACAAACTTTTGGTAAACCGAATTAAACGTGGACTTGTCACCATACAGGTGTCACATGGCACCCATTCATTGGGCCACGTGGCACATTAAAATTTGCCACTTTGTTGACACGTGTCATGTCCACATTGGTCCATGTTGGATACCACATCATTGCCAGTCTTCCACGTGTCAATTTATGACTAGTCTAGTAGACCACTGCATCATGTTGATGTCATTGTTACTCAATTCTTATGTTCATTCAATTAGGTTAAGATTGTTAGCCTACTTACTAGGTGAGTTGCTAAGATAACCTAGTTTGCACATTATTAGTGATTTGAATTAAATGTGTGTGCATTGCCTAAGCTGAAATTGGAAAGTACATGAAAGAGAGAATGAAACTAAGCTATCCAATGAATGAAATGATATATATATATATATATATATATATATATATATGTATGTATGTATGTATGTATGTATGTATGTATGTATGGGTCATATTTAGATTTGAGCATAAATAACAAATATGTGCACAAGGAAAATAAAGAATTTATCTGAGCACACACAGGCCGTGAGCATAGCCAACTCCTAAAAATCTATGGCTAACTACATACATGCACAAAGAAAATGAATGTAAATATCAGGGTACCAGACATTGCCTGAAGAAAGGAAGAAGTGTTGACCCAGGGGTGACTCCAGTATGCTCTTGTTTGACCTAGAATCTGTAAAAGAGAGAGATATGGGTTAGATCCAATGTCTCTAAGCAATGCATGATAACCAATTATCTATATACACCTACAGATATACATGCATGTAGTTAACCATATATCAGTAGAGGGGGACCATACTCCAGGCATGAGTATACTCACAATAATATTGTAGAGGATAGAAGAATACCATATTTTCACTAATTTGTTTGTTCCATGTGCAGGTATAGAAGAAGTTGTTCTATTACATTTATATGTAATAAATGCTCTTACTCATGCACAGGAAATCTTCAAGGGCAGCCATCACAGGCCACCTTTGAAGGACTAACGTGCATGAGAAAGAACACTTATGAGGATGAAGATTCTCCAAAACTACAATGGATGGTGTTGTTTTGTAATGTAGGAACTATAAGGGAATCCCTCAAGGCCCCTTGACAAAACCCACATAACAGGACAAGAACACCCATGATTAGATGTCAGGCCCTCTTAGTAACCTATGTTGAAGTTGTTAGGGTTATCAGAATCCCCATCAAAAACAAAGTTTCAGATTAGCCCCATAGCCCCAAGGAGGAGCACTGATCCAGAAGGGAGAATAGCCAATGAAGCAGGTGTAACCATGGAACATTCAGGATACATGAAGACAAATGGTATAATGAGGCATGAGGGTATCATTTCAATAAAAAAAATGATGCAACATCAATGGTATGTGCAGACACAAGTGCTTTTAACAAGCTACATCTCAAGCATGTGCTTATAAATCAAGAGATTTCAAATCAAAGATAACTGCAATATGGAGTCCATCAACATCAAATAATGAAGCATCTACATATATACTACAACAAGGAGAAGAGGTAGATCTATATGTATGTCTCATGCCCTCAAGTATCAATAAGCAATGATACTCTAGGTACAGAACATAGGTGAAAGATAACAAAAATGGTGCATATCTCAATAAATATGCATTTGACAAACATCATATGTATCTCAAATCAAAAGTATGATACATTTCACTGAGATAGAACTGGTTTTTGCATATGAATTTTAGAAAAATCCAGAACATGTCTATGTTTCCCAGAGTCAATGCCAAGGAAGGAAAACATCAATGATACCCTAGATACAGAGTAAAGATGGAGCATAAATAGTATACATATCAGATGAGAGAAATCTACATACATCTCGGTGAAATGGAAAGGATACATCCAACATCAAATCCATAGAATCTGCAAATGAAATGGTGTATCTTTCAAGTAATGGAGCAAAGAAGGACAGATTCAACATAGTAAACAAGTATATTTCATTACTTTGACAACAAAGATGTTATTCATAGCCCCACAACCTCATCAATGGAGGAACACCATAGAAATGGAGATAAGCATTTTTCATAACAGAGGTATGAACATCTTCCATATGTGATTCAAACACAATAGCAGCATTCAAGGTAATGAAACAACAACAAAAAAAATCATCGGAATAACATTATGCATCCATGGAAAGCAAATCAAGATTAAAACAACATCACATCCTCAAGATGGCACCCATGGATCAAATACAAACAACACAAACATCAATAGAGATGTTATCCATAGCCTCCAGCATCAAGTACAAAGAAGATTTAAAACATGCAAATAACCATGGCCTAAACAGAAACAACAAACTTTGACAACAAAGATGTTTGTGGCCTTGAATGGAGTTCAAAACATCAAAATAATAGAAAGGTAAGTGCTTTCCATAAATGTTTTCATCAAGCACATACATGAATACTAAGTCATGGCGCCATCTTCTGTGGAATCAAAACAACATTCTTTTCAAAGAAATAAGAGTGATGCCCTAGTTTGACCGTGGCCCTATGCTATTATAGCAAGCATTATCAAGTAAATAAAATAGTAAACGAAGATATTCTCCATAGCTCGCAGCCTCTTAAACATTTTCAATAAACATTCACATTAGCAAAGCTCCAAACAATATGCAAAGATACAGAAATGGAGGTAGCTCGATGAAGAAGATGCAGAAAAATAAAGCATGGTTTAATTCAAAGCCATAGACAATGAATGAAAGACCTACCTCATTGATAAATATTGTTTCCAAACTCCAGCAAACGCAAAACAATTTCAATCCAGAATTGCAAACTTCCAAAAACAGTGTTTTCTTTCCTTTCAAAGTGTCAGTTAGGGCATCAAAGCTGTGTTTTCCTCTTGCAACACGATGAAAAGTGGTAATGACCGATCACAATATGTTTTAAGGCAAATAAATTGGTCAAGTTTTAATGTTTAAACATATGGTAAGAAAAGATGTTTAAATATATGGTAAAAACCATTATTAATATGCTATGATAAGGTGGGGTTTTGTATGGTAAATGTTTTTAATGCTTTAATGAGTCACTTAGAGGCAAGGTTAAAGAATGTAATGGCACACCCTAGGTCCTAGGTGTCATGGCTAATTTTTGGCAACATGTCTCTTATCATTTCTTCTAAAGGTCATTGATTGATTCAAATGGGATGCATTAATGTAAATCATGCCTTTATCATTGTAAATATTTGTCCAATGATGCAATTATAAATCATTTGGGTAGATATCATCTATCAGGCATGATTTGGGGGTAGGCCAGATTTGATTTCAAAAGGGAAAGCCTTTTAAGGCATGATTCTAAGTTTCTCTTTTTTTCACCACCTACAAATCCGGGGACCTGACATATAGATATGAGCAGCATGTCTTGTGCGCCTGAAATGCAGATTCTTCAGAGATATTGCTTCGTCTGGCCCCGAATTTGGTGGAGTTAGGCATGGTGATTTCCAGAATCCTTGGAAATGCAAATTTTGGGGCTCTCACCTATATATACCTCTCACATTTTTGTGATGAGTGAGTTATTCCATTCTATCTCATTCTGAGATTTGAATGTTTGTATCTCTTGGTGATGCAGATTGTATTTGGCCCCTTTTTACTGAATATGCAATAGTAGTCCTTGTTCCTATTTACTTCTGAGTTTTCTATTGAATTACATGTCAAAGTTATTGTGATCCAGGTTGTGTCCTTTACTTTACATGCTTGTTCAAATTGAGTATTCAAAAAGGTGTTTTGTTATTCTCAGATCTAATCTGTGTACATCTGAGTTTTAGGTTGTGGAAGCTCTTTCCCTTCCTTTTATTCCAATACCTCTTTATTCCAAGTAATACCATAGTAATAGGATCAATTTGTGAACTACAAAGTCATTTTCATGTTTTCATTGTGGGTATACCTTCAATCTGTGGATCCTTAAAGTTCGGTGAATCACCTAGTTTTGAATTCCAGTTATTTCATTTCATGCACTCTCTCCCCTTTTCCTCCAAAAAGTTTAGTTCGGTTTAAAGGTGATTCAAGGGGAAGTCAGCCCCTTAATCTGGAGGTCTACTTTCATTATAGGTTCCCCACAACCTGAAAGTATTCGCATGTTTCAAAGGATTGCTGAGTTTCATACTTAGCTCTTTCGGGTGCAATCCTTAGTGACAATAGTCATCATAGTCAAACTTGGTCAACATAGTCAACTCTCACCTTTGACCAACCATATATTTGGCATATGAGCTCCGTTTTCGATGAAATGAACATCGTTGACCAAACTTTGACTAGCCATAACTCGGACGCACGAGCTCCTTTTTTCGCTCGTTCAAATTGTTTTTGGTCCATTTTGGTGAGTCCTTCGATCTGGCACCATATTTGGGAGAATTTGCAACGCTTGAATTTTTTGGTGATAAATCCACCTCGATCAAATGGAAAAGGTAATTTAACTTTAGTGCCAAAAACTAACTCAAAAGGAGACAAGTTAGTGGCTCTTTTCTTTGTAGTTTAGTTCACCCATAATACTTCATACAATTGTTTGCACCAACTTATCTGATTCTCTTCAACCAATTTCTTGAGAATGGTGATAGTATTTTTACTTGTTAGCTTCAGCTTGACCATTCCCTTAAGAATAGTATTTAGATGAGTGTTTCAAGATGATCCCATATTTGTAGCAAAATGTAGAGATTTCATGAGAAGAAAAATTAGTTGCATTGTTAGTGACAACCTTATGAGGAACCCCAAACCGTACCAGAATATTATGCTTAATGAAATCACAAACAACTTCTAAATTTGTTTACGTAACATGCACAACTTCTACCCACTTAGTGAAATAATATGTTGCTACAAGGATGTGGGTGTGGTTAGCACTCGAATGGGGACTGATAGGTCCTATGAAATTGAGATCCTATTGTTGAAAAGGTTCTTTAGCAATCATTGATTTAAGAAACTAAATAGAAAGTTGCACCTTACCTTTGAACTGTCCCAAAAACATGGCCCGTAATCGATCCATTCAATTAAATGACAACTTTTTGAAGCATTTTGTCGAACAGTTATCGTGCTTTGTTGATGCATCCACATCTTTGTTGAAACATTAATTTGAACGATTCATGTGTCAATTCCTCTGGGATATTTTGTCAAACAATTCACATGAAATTGTTTGTGATTCAACTATTTCCAGACACCCATGCTCATGTTATTTACAATCTGCAACATTTATTTAAAGATCCCTCTATTCTCTATGCTTTGATGGATGTTCTTACCCTTTTATGAGCTATCTATTTTGGTATAGCAGTGAATAAATGTTGTGAAAGGTGGCTTTATACCTTGTATTTGCTTCACTGTAAGTTGAAGAAAGGGGTCAATAATTTAGCTGTGTGATCTATGATACCATCTTTGCATGCATGTCCACAAGTGCGACTGCAACTCGAACCATTTTCAACAAACTTATTTTCTCCCTTTCTTCATGTAAATGATGCATTCCATTAGATGAAATCTTGAGGTGGCCTATCAAACATTTCAGCTTTATCGTTGATTCATAGTTTATATACATATTCATGGGAGTAATTTGTACTTATTTTATATCTCACAGAGATCTCTCTTTAGCATACCTTGATTTATCTTTGTAATCTATTTCGAAGCTCTCATTTTATAAACAGCCAAGTGAATATTGGAAAAGTTGGAGGATTTAACTTTATGCCTACCAACTACACTTTCTAAAAGCGGTTACAAGCTCTTGAAATAGGGATTTCAAAAATTAGAAACTTCAGCTTTTGGACGCAAAAGTTATGATTTTGGGACAAAAAAAAATGGAAAAGTGTGGATTTGGGCTTCTTAAAATCTGAAATTTAGAGTTTGAAGCTAAAAGGTGTGCAAAGTTAAGGATTTGGAAAATTTTGCGTAAAAAGTTATGATTTTGGATCTCAACGTGAAATTTAGAGTTTGGAGTAAAAAGGGGCATAGAGTTAAGGTTTTGGGGAAATAACCGCAAAAGTTACGGTTTTAAAGCATTCATGTACAATGGGAAATTGAATTGGAATTTTAAATTTTTGGGTCTTCAAAAGTTAAGGCAGAAACTCTAAAGTTGAATATATATACATAATATAAGAAAGAATAGACAAAGTTAGAAGATTAATGAGAAAGTGTTGGCTTTGGCATGTTTTTATTGATGTCAAAAGGTGTTGTTATTGATCTCAAAAGGTGTTGTTTTATTGAATTCCTTGTGTTTTTCAATGATTTTCATGGCATCATGATGATAGGATGCAAAGTTATGTGTTTGTGTGTTTCAAATGTTCATGGCAACTTGGTGACAGGATGCAATGATGAGATCTTGAGGTCTTCTAGAGCTAATGAAGGATGTAAAGTGTTGTGTTAGATAACGTATTGTGTTGTCAACAAAATTCACTATGTATAATGTTATAAAAGATGTTGCAAAACATTCACTATGCATCGTGTATAAAGAACGGTGTATGTGTGGATTCGATGCAGTTGCGTAAACTATTTGTTTTAATTGCTTTAATTGGTAATGAAGATGTTATTTGTATAATTTCATGGCTTGGTAGAAGTTGATGATATAGAATGTATTTTACAAATACTTATGAGTGTAAAAAAGGAGAGAAGATTGTGATTGATGAAGGATACTCCTCATATCCAACCAAACACACTCAACACAACAAGGAAATAAATAGAAAATTACAAGAGAAGGACAATGGAAAGAAGAGGACACTTTCTTTCTATTATCTTCAATGAAATGACATTACAATATTAAAAAAATAGCATGCTATAGCCACATGGGCATTTTCATTACAATAGTCTACAAGACAGAGCCACAATTTACGCTTCTAGAACTTCGCCCTGAAAATCCCCCTTCTTTCCTATATAGGTAGCACAATTAACCGCCTTAAGTGATTTTTCTCCCTCTTCCTTTTGTATTGAAACCTGAGTCTTGATGGCTCAACTTCCAAATGCCATAACTTGTGAACTATTGAGTTAATTGGCTATTATAACCCCATTTCGGAAACCTCCTCAAGTGCCCTACAATCCTAGGCTTTGAAAGCACCATCCAATCAAAGTTTGACCCCCTTTTGGAGCCTCTAAGTCCTTCAAAATTGAGTTCAATTTGTTTGTACCACCCCGCCAAAATAGAAAATTTAATATCTTCAAAACCAAACTTGATCTTGACATGAAACTTTACCAGCAAGCTTATATATCTAAAATGAACCTCCAGGAAAGCAATTGGAATATTTCATGCTCAAATGAATGACTTACTAAAAAATAGTAAACTTAAAGAAAATAGTGACTATGTTCAAAGATAGTCCTTATTGAAAAACTAGACAATATTTTTGGGTGATGCAAGATTGCTCTTACACCCTAGATGTTCCTGCATTTGGAACAATCCACAAACAACAAACAAGTGAACATGCCCTGTCCTTGCCTTTCTAGTCAAAGGCATCTTGGAGATAAAATCTGTAGTTAAAGACATCCCAAAAAAGCTTTAAAACATGCCACAAAAAGATAAAATCAAAAAGCAATCAGAGACCTACAAACCCACAATCATCATGCTTCATGCAGAAATGATTCTTGGCATAATTTATGTGTTTGATTTGATCGACGCGTCTTGTTTCAGGAAGGATTCATCCTATATAAGACAATTGATTGATCATGATAATGTCTGATGAAGACACTAGGTAGTTTGATAAAGATTAATGATCACATGATGGTAAGTCAGTTTAATAGGTTGTTAATTGATTCCTTATTTGTTAAGTGTAATGCCATAATTAGGTTGTCCAAATGTTTGTCTTCGACACAATTTATTACACATTTTATAGATTTTTTTATTTTTTTAAATAATTTTTGGATTTTTGAAATTTTATGATTTTATAAGGACTTTTTAAAAGATTTTTAATAATTGTTTTTGGGACTTTTTAAAAGATTTTATGATTTTTTCCATGTTTTACTCCTGATTGATTCATTCTCAAGCATGATGTATTTATTTTCCCCTAATGTCTAGCAAGGCATAACATATTGTGAATGGATGAATGAATTGATGGTTTAGAAATGTAGGAGTGAATGATGGAGGAAGCGTATGTAATTCTCAAGGACTATCTTATGATGTGATAAAACATTTGTCCAAGATAAAGGACCAGATATGGCAATGTAAGATTCACATCATGATGCATTTGAAACACATGTAGTCCAAAGGAATGGACATGTTAAGAGGCTTTTGACAACATGCTTTTGCATTTTATGTCCTTATGTTGATCAAGATCAAGAGGTCAATATGGATAGAATGGAGATAAGATAAGAAAGATGAAAATGCGATAAAGCATGATTTAAAGAAAGACAATGGATAAGATAGTGGATAGGGACAAAAGGGTGTGGATAAGGATAAATATATAGGATACCCAATGCTCATGAAGACCATTAACTTTGCCAAGATCAAAGGTGGAAAAATAGGTATGGGTGTGGATAGGTTGAATGAGGAATAAGAAAGGACATGGTGGATAGGATAACATGGATGAAACATGCCCCCAAGTGTAAAGTACAAGAGGATGGTGGATTACACATGACACCTATTGGCTAGGTTTTCACTATAGGACAAATTATTTCTCTTAACTTTTTCTTATTTTTTTTTATCATTTTTATTTTTATTTTTTTGACTTTATTATTATTATTGACTTTTTGGCAGATAATGGATGTGAGAGAGGAGATAGAAGGAGGATTCAAGAAGCTTGTTATGTATATAGTACCCTTGAAAGATGTGTTGTAGTGTACCATGGTTATGGAAGTTATGCTCAAAGATGTTGACATGGTTATGACAAAGGGAGATGAAGTGAATGGTAGGATAGACAGTAGTAAGGATTTATGCAAAGGGGTGTGTAAGAGGGGCGGAAGGATAGAAAGTATATGTTGGATAATGAACAAGTTGCTAGAAGATTTGTGTAGGAGTGGATGGAAAGGTTGAAAAGACCAACATTGGCACACACTTTTAAGGGTGGTGAAGTGATGGATGAAAAGTGAATTTTGAAGTTTCAGATTGTGATGGAGTAAATTATGTCAATTTCAAGACATGAAAACCCAAAATGGAGGAAGGCGATGATGGTAGATGTTTGGACGGGGGGTTATAAAAACCCTTGGGATAGCAACATTGAATGCCAATTTTGATTTTTCTTTAGCGTACAAGTCATGTACAAGCGACTTGGAGATCCACATGGTGATTTTTCTTTTCCTTGTGATCCTTTAGAATGCATTTCTTCAATGATGGATGTAGGAATTCACATTATTTTTTCTTTTTTCTTGATGGGGCTTTGTGGTTTTTTTTTTTTTTTTTTTTTAATATTTTGGGTCATATTTTTCTTTTTTTTCACATGTCGATTAGATGGGACATGTTGGTCTTGGGATTTATATAGATTTTTAGACTTTTATATGCTTGGCATCCAAACTTCTTCCCAGGGGAGTGGGATTTAGGGATGGATAGGAATGATATGAAGGTCTTTTCAGAGAGTTCATGTAAATGGATGGTTCGAAGGTGTTTAAAGATGTGTGCCTTTACTAATATTAACATATGGTAGGATAAGTGTAATGTAAACTAGGAGGGATGTAAGGACCTAAGATGGATAGAAGGGTTGAAGGTTTTAGTTTCACAATATAAGGTCCCATAATTGATTTGGAGGATGGGGAAGGTATATGCTTGCATTTAAATGGAGCAATATAGGATTTGGAGGGGATACCGACATCTTGAGCTTGAGATATGTAGCCAAGTGCATCATCATTTGTATTTTTTTTTGTATCAAGGGGTTCTAATATGCCTTGTTCATAAATGTCTAACCCTTTTCCTTGATAATTCATGATTTGGAAAATCTTCTTAGAAAAGGGATACTTGCTACTTTGAAAGAAAGATGCGAGTCCATTTTGTGGTGGAGGAGGCATGTACAAAATGATAGGATCGGGAAGTAAACCAACCCAAATAAAAGTGGATGAACCAAGCTGATACGTAAGAGGCTCATTACTGATTTGGGTAGTAGCAATGGAATCTTTAGGAGGATTAGGATCATCTAGGGGATGAGGAGAATTATGAAGATTATGACAAGAAGATGAAGGGATACTTTGATCTTAACATAGGGAGGACAATTTGATGGAGTGGACGGGATAATTTTCTCTTGATTTTAAATAGTATCGTTAGAAGGGATATCATGATCTTTTTTAAGGAATGAATTGGGAATGGGATTATCTTGGAAGAAGTGAAAAGATATGAGGGGATCATCATGGTGTTCTAGGGATATGGGTTTTTGGTCAGAATTTGCATGAAGTTGGAGTGTTTCAATATCTTGATCTTGATCTTTAAGACATGGGTATGTGCACCAAGTTGTGAACCAAAAAAGTGGACACATCTCTAAAAAAATCAAATTTTATATAACCCGATCGGGTTATTGAAAATTTGAAATTGCCCTAGGCTTGGTAACCAAGCCTATAAAATATTATAAAAAAACTCAATCCGTCTCAGAACCCGATCGGGTTTCTAAATTTCAAATAAACCGATCGAGTTCTGAAAATCAAAAAGTACTTCAAAACCTGACCGGGTTTTGAAGAAGTAAAAATTACGCATTTATCCTCCATAACCCGATCAGGTTATGAAGAAATTAAAATAGGCTTTGCTCTGGAAGCCATAACTTCCACATACAGAGTCTGATTGACTCCGTTCAAAAAGCGTAGGAAAGATCTTATGACGATATAAAACATGATTAACCTAAAATCATCTTTAGTCATCAACATTTTTCTACCATCCATTTAAATCAAGTAAGGTATAAAATAGGTACTCATTATTGCCCATACATTCAATGTACAGGAAAGTTAGTATGCTCTCTCTGAGAGAGAGAGAGAGAGAGAGAGAGAGAGAGAGAGAGAGAGAGAATACTTATTTTCCTATATGTTGCATGTATGGGCAATAATGAGTACCTATTTTATACCTTACTTGATTCAAATGGATGGAAGAAAAACTGTTGATGCCTAAATATGATCATAATTTAATCATGTGTTAGATTGTCTCAAGATCTTTCCTACACTTTTTTAACGGAGTCAATCGGACTCCGTATGTGGAAGTTATGGCTTCCAGAGCAAAGCCTATTTTAGTTTCTTCAAAACCCGATCGGGTTATGGAGAATAAAATGCATAAGTTTTACTTCTTCAAAACCTGATCGCATTTTGAAGTACTTTTTTCTTTTCAGAACCTAATCGGGTTATTTGAAATTTAGAAACCCGATCGGGTTATGGCTTGGGAAGAGCTTTGGAAAATGACCCAAAGGCTTAGAGGCTCATTTTCCCTCCATTTTTTTTCCTTTAGTCATTTTTTCATCTTTTAAGATGAATTCTTGACTTTATCTTCAACAGGTTTGCAATTTGTCAATAGGGTAGCTCTATAATTTTCACCATAATCTCATACATCTTCTTAGCTTTCTAACCGTATAAATTTTTCTATTTTTGGATAACATTAGCATAGTAAACTTTAATTTTATTTACTAGTGTCTTGATTGCCCTCACAAACATATGTCTACCATTTTTTAAATAAATTTTAATATACTTAATCAATAAAAATAAATTACATATTATTGTTCTACACTTGATTCTATACACTTTAAAAAAAAAAATTTCATTTTTGATTATTTTGATGCAAGTTATGCCCAGTGCACGAACAAGTACCAGTACCAAATTCTCAGGATGCGATCACTTCAAAAATTCACAGAAAATAAAATACTCATCATAAAATTACAAAAAAATACGCAAATTCTATATCTGACTCTTAACTATCATCCTGCCAAATGGATATAAAAAATACTGAATATAACTATATCTTTTGTACCACGCATAGAAATAGCTATTTTATGTTTTTCCAAAAATATCAGGAACATGTTTTTGTGCGCGCAAGGTTTGAACCTCTTAAACTTATCAATTTTTAACAAAAATTAGTATTTTAGAAACTAGATTCAGATTACTACAATTTTTATTTTTTACAAGTCTTCTCATTTTGAGTGCATGACCCTCAAACGCCTGTTCCAAGTTCAGGTTTACCCGATTTCATAAAAAATGTGTCCACTTATACCCCCCTTTTTGGTCCACAACTTGGTGCACATACCCACATGTTTCTTTATTGTTTGAATTACCCTCTTGACATAGAGCCAATGCTAAGGATGAGTTAATATTTTTAATAAGAGTAGGGAATTCTTCAATGGAGTCCATGTTTTGGCATGATGGAGAAGCATTTTGAATGGGACTCTCAGAAGTGGGTATGCTTGGAATTGAAGCACATGACAGTATAGGATATAAATAGAACAAGAGATTTGTAAAAAGAATCGGATTAACTTGACTTTCTATTGGAGATGGTCTTTGAGAATCAACATGAAAAGTGTCATCATTGGGTTCATTGTTTGAGGGAGATGATGTGGATTGTTATTGGGAAACTTTAGGAGGTGAAGGAATGATAGGAGAGATAGAGGCAACTTGTGGGTCATTTCTAGACATAGGTTCATGATTTTGATCATTCTTAAAAGTAGTGTATTCTTCTTCTTTAGGTGTGTTATTAGGATCTTATACTTTGATAATACCATTATCAATGAGATCGGGGATCTTACGTTTCAATTCCATTCAATTCAAAGTATTATACTTGTTGTAATTCAATTTGTGATAATACTGTGCTCAAGAAGCTCCTTTAAAGCCAACACAAGAGATTGTCCCAAAGGTGTGAATTTTCTATCCATGCGATATTCAAATTGGCATGTGTTCATAGAAGTATCGTGTCATCTTGAGGAAGAATCTATGTGATCTTGCTTGGATTTTAGCTTTTGATCTTCTAATATTTGTTGTTCTACCTCATATAGTCATTCAAACATCTTTTGAAGTTTTACATTCATGATATCTTGACTTTGTTTCTCATGATAGTTCATCGGTTTCTCTTGTTGGAATTAATAAATTTCTCTCTTGAGATCTTATATTTGTTGAGCCAAAGAGGTCATGGGCATGTATGATAATTTTGATCTTTGACCTAGGACAAGTGATATGGTAATGTATGAGACTCAATGATTAGGGTGAAATGCAAATGCTAGGATGAAGTTAGGATCAATTGAATAGACTTAGGTATGGTTTTTGAAATATTTTGGAAAGGCTTTTGGAAGATTTGGGAAGAAATTAGAATCAATTTGGAAGATTTTGGAAAGATTTGAATTGATTTGTATGGTTTTGGAAAGTTGGATTTGATTTGGAGGGTTTTGGATTAAACAAGATAAAATAGAATGAAATTAGATAGAATAGGATAAAATTGGATGAATAAGCAAGTGTGTGTCACCAACTGAAATGATATGGATATGTAAGGGCTAAACGGTGGAACCTAAAAGATCAAAAATGAACAATGATTCCAAGAAGACTAGGATGACCTATGTTTCAAATGTTTTGTTTAAGAAGCGTAGTAGTAGTGATCAAATGTGCAAGACTAATGTTTAGTGACAATATTGCTCAGAATTGATAAGTTTTCAATGTTTCAAGTGTGGTGTTGATTTTTTATTGAAGATGTTTTGAACATACACATAAAGCATGGAAGACAAAATATTTGATAAAATCACATTCAAGGACAAATCCTAGTTTGGCCAAGGCAATATTTGTTGGATTCCCACTGCGGATAAATCTGAGCTACACTTATTTAGAGTGGTTATCTTAGAAGTTTGGTGGCATTGGCTCCCCCTTACAAGACACACTTCTTGGCGCACCAAGAATTGATTTGTATGGTTTTGGAAAGTTGGATTTGATTTGGAGGGTTTTGGATTAAACAAGATAAAATAGAATGAAATAGGATGAAATCAGATGGAATAGGATAAAATTGGATGAATAAGCAAGTGTGTGTGACTAACTAAAATGATATGAATATGTAAGGGCTAAACGGTGGAACCTAAAAGATCAAAATTGAATAATTATGCCAAGAATATTAGGATGACCTATGTTTCAAATCATTTGTTTCAGAAGCATAGTAATAGTGATCAAATATGCAAGATTGATTTTTAGTGACAATATTGCTCGGAATTGACAAGTTTTCAATGTTTCAAGTGTGGTATTGATTTTTTATTGAAGATGTTTTGAACATACACATAAAGCATGATAGGAAAAAAAATTGATAAATCACATTCAAGTACAAATCCTAGATTGGCCAAGACAATATTTGTTGGATTCCCACTGCAGATAAATCTGAGCCACACTTATTTAGAGTAGTTATCTTAGAAGTTTGGTGGCACTGGCTCCCCCTTACAAGACACATTTCTTAGTACACCAAGAATTGATTTGCATGGTTTTGGAAAGTTGGATTTGATTTGGAGGGTTTTAGATTAAACAAGATAAAATAGAATGAAATAAGATGAAATTAGATAGAACAGGATAAAATTGGATGAATAAGAAAGTGTGTGTGAGAAACTAAAATGATATGGATATGTAAGGGATAAATGGTGGAACCTAAAAGATCAAAATTGAATAATGATGTAAAGAAGACTAGGATGACCTATGTTTCAAATATTTTGTTTCAGAAGCGTAGTAATAGTGATCAAATGTGCAAGACTGATGTTTAGTGACAATATTTCTCAAAATTGACAAGTTTTCAATGTTTCAAGTGTGGTGTTGATTTTTTATTGAAGATGTTTTGAACATACACATAAAGAATGATAGACAAAAAAAATTAATAAAACCACATTCAAGTACAAATCCTAGTTTGGCCAAGACAATATTTGTTGGATTCCCAATGCGGATAAATCTTAGGCACACTTATTTAGAGTGTTTATCTGAGAAGTTTGGTGGCACTGGCTCCCCCTTACAAGACACACTTCTTAGTGCACCAAGAATTGATTTATATGGTTTTGGAAAGTTGGATTTGATTTGGAGGGTTTTGGATTAAACAAGATAAAATAGAATGAAATAGGATGAAATTAGATGGAATAGGATAAAATTGGATGAATAAGCAAGTGTGTGTGACCAACTGAAATGATATGGATATGTAAGGGCTAAACGATGGAACCTAAAAGATCAAAGTTGAATAATGATGTCAAGAAGACTAGGATGACCTATGTTTCAAATATTTTGTTTCAGAAGCATAGTAATAGTGATCAAATATGCAAGACTAATGTTTAGTGACAATATTGCTCGGAATTGACAAGTTTTCAATGTTTCAAGTGTGGTGTTGATTTTTTATTGAAGATATTTTGAACATACACTTAAAGAAAGGAAGACAAAAAATTGATAAAAGCACATTCAAGTACAAATCCTAGTTTTGCCAAGACAATATTTGTTGGATTCCCACTGCGGATAAGTTTGAGCCACACTTATTTAGAGCGGTTATCTTAGAAGTTTGGTGGCACTGTCTCCCCCTTACAAGACACACTTCTTGGCGTACCAAGAATTGATTTATATGGTTTTGGAAAGTTGGATTTGATTTGGAGGTTTTGGATAAACAAGAAAAAATAGAATGAAATAGGATTAAATTAGATGGAATAGGATAAAATTGGATGAATAAGCAAGTGTGTGTGATCAACTGGAATGATATGGATATGCAAGGGCTAAACAGTGGAACCTAAAAGATCAAAATTGAATAATGATGCCAAGAAGACTGGGATGACCTATGTTTCAAATCTTTTGTTTCAGAAGCGTAGTAATAGTGATCAAATGTGCAAGACTGATGTTTGGTGACAATATTTCTCGGAATTGACAAATTTTCATTGTTTCAAGTGTGGTGTGTATTTTTTTATTGAAGATGTTTTGAACATACACATAAAGCATGGAAAACAAATTTTTTTTATAAAAGAACATTCAAGTACAAATCCTAGTTTGGCCAAGACAATATTTGTTGGATTCCCACTGCGGATAAATCTGAGCCACGTACACTTATTTAGAATGGTTATCTTAGAATTTTGGTGGCACTGGCTTCCCCTTAAAAGACACAATTCTTGGCGCACCAAACATAGGACAACTTTAGACGTGGATCGACCTCTTGTGCCAACAAATAGAAGCATTTTGGCTATTACAATAGTTGGTCCGTAGTAAGGGCTTTCATTTAGGTGATCATTGTAACACCCCAAAATTGGCATCTTGCAACCCTAACCAATTTTGTTGCATTTGTCATTCTTCTGAATCATCAAAGTCCTATTGTACTAGGCAATTTTGATTTTTAACTGACTCTACTTGACCTAAGCGTCAAATGCAAAAAACCCTAAATCTACATAAATCAGACATTATATTTAATTCCTAAATATCTATTGGCTAAACAAACCCTATGATTGAATTAATTTAATTATAAAGTCCTAGCACTTAAATTAAATTAAATTCACCCCTTTTAGCTAAAACACATAAAAAGGAATTAAATAATATTTAATTATTAAATAAATATCCTCATTTCAATAATTGAATTTAAATATTCAAATAATTGAGAAAAACACATTTATGAGGTCATACTTTATTTAATTAGTTAAATATTCTCTCAAAAATATTCTCTTCAGTTCAGGAATAGAAGTTTTGAATTAACTGTGCTTTAAAGAGAAAGAAAACAATTAAAATCAGAGAAAGAAAATAGTTAAATAAAAAAGAAAACAGTTAAAGCAAAGGGAAACAATTTATTATTTTCTTTTGAAGAAAGATTTCTATTTTAAACTGGCTTTTCTATCTATTTTATTTCAAGAACGAAACTTTCTATTCTGATCACCTTTGAGTCTATAAAAGAACTCCCATTCCTCTTTCAAAACCCCTGGAGAAAATATGCATTGTTAAAATACCAAATTGTTGCTACATTTTATCATCTCATTTCTAGTTAAAAGCTTTCATTTGCAATAGGATAATTTCAATTTCTTATAATAATTGCATTGAAATCATGTCTTATATTAATCTTGCATCTTTCAATTCTTAGAATAATCTTGCATTTGCATTGCACATGGAGAAAAATCCTTCATTCTTAGATCGGTCTATGGTTGTGAGACTCTCATTCTGAGAGCTATTTCAAAACCCCATCTAGATAGAAGGCAACAGGTTGATTCATACAGACATGCAGGATAAATAACTCATATTCACTTATGTATGTGGCTAATGAACAAGGACTATGTTGAAGTGTATGGTTGAATAACAAGGCCAATTTTACCACATACATTTCTAGCGCCTACCGTGGGGCCAGAAAATCATATTTTTGCCTCATTTTATTACACTTATTTCAATTTTGTGCTCCGTTCGTACGTCTCTGACATGAAAGTTCATGTGAAATTTCTCGCATAATCGTGTGAAGTTTTGCAAGTACATGCATTTCTTCGCACGTGACTACATTTCTTCACGCGAAGCATAATAATTCTTCATGCAAAACTTAACTCCAATGACTTTTAAATTGCAGTTTTTGATCTCTGTTTTTGTTATTTTCTGATGACTAATGTTTGTTGTTTGTTGTTGACTGTGTTTTTTTGGTTTCTATCATTAAAACAGCTTAATGGTGGTTTGCAGAACAATGAGATGAAGAAAGGAATTACAAACTACTAACATATTTATTGTAGGATGCTTGTCAAAGACATACTTGTTTTCACAAAACTCTCATGTCTATTTTTAGTAGTTAGAACATACTTCAGTTGGTGCTTAAAATGAACCATTGTCTTACGTGATTGAAGTGTTTTCTAGATTGTAATTCCAAGAACTATATGAACGTATCCTCTCCCCTCACCTTTATGGATCTTGGGTGTAAGATAAATTCATATGATTCTTCTAGTGTGGCTACCTCCCAAGAGCTTTAGCAGAGATAGTGAGAGTGGATGCCCAACCGGTAACAGGCTAAAGCCAAGTCCTTCTGAACTAGTATATAAAAACTGTCATTATGATTAATCTCATAATGGACAGGTATGAATTTTTTGTGGAAACCAAAATCTCTTCCAATACCCTAGTGGTACGTTAAAGTCCCTACATTGGTAAGGTGAAAGCCTTGCTTTGAAAGGATTGGGAGAGCCCCCTTAATTGGGAAAATGACTTGATCACAACCACCTGAATGGATGTCCTTACTACAAACTGTTGTTCTAGTTTTCAAAAACCCTCTATCTATTGGCACGGAAGGTCAGAGACTGACTAAGAGGCTCCACACTCTTATAGCTTTTAGTAGAGACAACAACCCTTTGGGAAGCAATTCCTTTGGGGTTCGAAGCTTGGTGTTCATGAGAAGTGAGTGCACATGTAAGGAGGAGCCCGTGCCTCCAAGCTTCTAAGTTTTCCACTAAGAGTAGGTGTAGCTGAACTTCGGTTCAAGTGGGGATTCAATAGATACTGCCTTGGCTATCCAAGGATTGTGTTGTGTCTATTCTAGTACTACAAACATTCTGCTTAATGTGTTTTGCGTGGGTGTATCATTTAAACAATCCAAACGAATGTCAAATCACACAAACTGTCAAACTTGAACATGTCCAAAACAATCTGCAATTTGAATTATCTATCAGAAAACATCATGGTTTTGTCTCAAAAAATACAATCTGGTCTTAACTGTCTGGTTCTGTATAATTTCACGCTTTCACTATAAAATTTTGTGTGAAATTCTGCCATCTTTGCGTCACTCTATGCAAATCTGTGTGCAGGTATTTGAACATCTTCACGTGATATTGTCAAAATCCGCTGTCATTTATTCACCAATATTTTGTCATTTTTTGCAATCTTTTGCATGGGACTGCATAGTTTCGCACGTGCCTGTGTGAATCTTCGTACGAGAAATCACTTCTTCATGCGAGTCTAATACAATTTGTCAAAAAAGTGAGGAATTTACCATCTGTACAACATACTTCTACTAAATTTGGTCTCTAATCTGGGTTTATTTATCTGCCCTTTATCTGCACACAGTATGCAACTTGGTTTCTTGGGTTGAGAATTACGTGATTCTTTCTTAAACTGGTCTCGTCTCATATCTTTTGATCTATCTCATCTATGTTGTTATACCTTGTATCACAATTGTCATCTCTTGGCTGTTCTAGCCTCATCTCTAACGATTTGCACCAAGGATACTTCACCTTTTGGAACTTTCTATCCATTTACTTTGAGACAGTTTCAAGTTTGGTCCTATTTCACATCCCTTGTACAATCTTTGTCTATGACCGTTACAACTCGTAGTGGAAAAAAATTCCTTCCAATAAATCAAGATGAATCTGTGCTTTCCACACCATTGTCGGCTACATCTAGTGAGAAATAATCTCAATCTCCTTCTCCGGTACTTCGAACTTACATCAAACGGTCATTTCCAGTGGATTTTAGTCAGGTTCAAAACCCTTTGTTCCAAGAGGATCTGAATTTTGAAAACACTCAACCTTCTCATACTGAATCTTTACACATTGAACCCTTGCATTCTAGCCAGATGGTAGACCATAAACAATCAGGTGAACATAGCAGAGATGACCTCTCTAAAACTAGGAGTAAATTCCTTTTTCAAGACCCCCCTAATGATGAGGAAATAGAAATCAGCCAAGTAGATATTGCGAATGCTCATGCCAATAAAGATTTATGCAAGATGATGGAAATTCTCCTAGCTAAGGAAAAAGAGAAATACCTTCTCGAACTAGCCAATCAAGGGGCTAAGTTACCCTCTGACTACAATATAGAGACACTTGCCACTAAAGAGGAAGAAACCAAAAACTCCAGGTTACACAAGCAAGTCCAAAGTATGCAAGAGAAACTCTCTCCTCTTGAAGGAGAAAGACAAACCTACAACATAATTCACACTGGAAAGAATTTGTCCTTTCTTGTTTGATAAGATTCTATGCATGCCTCCTTTTTTGAAAGGAGTTGAACTTCCCAAATATGATAAATACTTGGGTACATCTGATCCCCAGGATCATTTGAGAGTTTTTGGTGCTCTCTCTATTGATTTTATACATGACACAACCTATCTCATGCATCTCTTCCCATGTAGCTTGGGAGGGTTGGTTATGGAGTGGTTCTCTAGGCTACCAAATGGCATCAAAAATTTTGATAAAATTGCCAATTTATTCCTACAACACTATTCTCACAACATCCAACATCCAGTTCACATCTGAGATCTTTGCAACTTGAAACAGAATCACGGGGAATCCTTCTTGACATTTCTCCAAACATGGAGACAACTTTATACACGATATTCTTGTAAAATGCCTGAATCTAAAAAGTTGGACATCTTTCTAGACAATTTTCTTCCCAACTTTGGATATCAAGTACAGCTGCAAGGTCCCTTAACCTTTGATGACATGATTAAGCAAGCTGTGAGAATTGAGACGTTTATGGTTAAGAAAGGAGAATTGACCTTACACAAGGAAAATAAACAAGGGTCTTCCTCCTCAGGCAACGATAAACCCAAATTTCCCAACAAGAACCAGAATGTTGTGAATGATGGAGTTGTAGACAATGGGAATCCCAAGCCTTCAAAGGCTGCTTTTAATCTCACCACCACAATGAAAGCTACCAAGGCCACTGAACAAGCTATAACAGAACCCAAACTGAGTACTTCACATTTTTCTAGATCTAAACCTTGGGTTCCTAGACCCAAGCATGAATTCACTCCTTTAGGAGAACCTCTTGATGCGGTTTACAAGACTCTCTTGGACAACCATTTACTTACTCCACTACATAATTCATGACCCTATGATCCACAACCAAGATCCTCTTGGTGGAATGAATCTGCTTATTGTGATTTTCACCAAAACAAAGGTCATAAAATGGCTACTTGCCTTAAATTATGACATAAAATCTAGGATCTCATTGATAGTGAAGCTATTGTTGTGGGAGGTCACAACAAGAACTCAGACCACCAAGCTTTTAAAGATCCATTTCCTCCTCATGGGAAAGGTGAGTCATCTAAAGGAAAAAATATTGATGCCAAGGTCAACTATACATACACCAATAACAACAATGTCATTAATACGATTGAGCTTGTTGATGCTAAATACTGAAATGTTGTCATTCTCAAGGGAAGGGAAGATACTCCCAAGCCCAAAAATCCTTTCATTTTGTGAGGGTCTACACCTCAGTCCTCCAAAAAAGAACAGTCTTGAGTTAGTGCAAATGTTGTTACTTGATCTCATGCTAAGATCATCATCAAAGGCCCTGATCCTTCTATGTCTACACTGACACAACCTATAGAAAAAACTACTATTAGTTCTACCAATAAGAATCTGAAATTGGGTTCCTCATCTAATACTTCCAATTACAGCATTCTAGAACAATTACAATGTACTAATGCTTAGATCACCATCTTCAAGCTGCTAAAAATCTCCCTTGCTCACAGGGAGATCCTTGACAAAGCCCTCACTGAGGCAAATGTCCCAAAAGATCTTGATCTCAACTGGTTTCAATCCATGGTAGGTCACTTGACCTCCTCTCATTACTTGTCTTTCTCTGAGGAAGATGACCATTCTTTGAGTCACCCGCATAATAACCCCTTGCACATTGAAGTCATGATTGGTCCAAAATGCATTCGTCGTGTTCTCATAGACAATGGCTCTGGCCTCAACATTTTCTCTACTAGCATTCTTACTGAGTTAGGCTACAGAGAAGACTACATAGATGCTCGCAAAAACATTACTATTAAAGCATATGATGAAGAAGAACGAAAATATAAGGGGCTAGTTGTGTTTCCAATCAGAGTTGGTCCTGTTGAAAGAGATGTTATCTGTCAAGTGCTTGACATTCCTTTAGAGTACAATATTCTGTTGGGAAGGACATGGATCCATGAAATGCAGGTTGTCCCTTCGACATACCATTAGTGCATTAAATTCCCATTCCAAGGGTCTAAAGTGACTATACGTGCTAATACACACTATGACTGCAACACACTCACCAAATCTGCTGACATCTTTGTGCCTACCAACAGAGAGTCCATTGAGCTCTTCGAGACTAGACTAAAAGAAATGGAAAAGGGTCTGACACTCAAAGAAATTGATATAGGAGGATACCAAATTGAATCCATGCTATCTATTACATCTTTGCCTTTGTCTCCATGTTCTTTTGGGAGACCTTATGAAAGCACTAAACCTTCTATAGTTCCTCCTCCAACAAAATATGGTGGTACCTTTGTACAAGCCACAATACCATTAGAAGAAGAAGCTAAAAATAGGGCTATCAAAGCCTGGATCTATAAAGGAGAGGACACTTCTGAACAAGCCACTCCACCTTATGACATAATCTTGAACAGTATGGAAAAGTTCTAACTATTATGTAATGCTTTGGGTACAAAGGAACTGGTCCTATAGGTGCGAACCATAAAGGATTGATTGCACCACTTGAAGCTATTGGTCACCGAACTTGTGACTCTACAGGTATAGGCTTCAAGAATCTCACATTTCAACTGGGAATAAACCAATTTGTACCTCACACAGATCAACAACCAACACCTGAAGAGACATCTACAACTAAAGAGTCTGAAGACAGCTCGGAGGAAGACTACTTCCCTTGTTCCATTCATCTAGATCTTGCAACATTCTTTGCTGAGCCAGATGACTTTATACCACATTTTAGTACAGTTGTGACTGACAATGACTCTATTAAAACCACTCCACTTTCTCCATTAAACTACAAGTGCTGGAAAGAAAGGCACACTGTCAATGCAGGTCATCAAGGTGATTTGTAAATACCAACACACTTTCAAGAGCAGTTCAAATAGGAATCCCAGCCACTCCTCACTAGATAAGAAATAGAGGATGATGCAATCATTGATGAAGAACCTATGTCACAAGGTGCTTATCTCACCATAGCAGAAGTTTTAGGTAGAACCCACCCAAACTAGGGATAGAGGGTTGAATTTACTCATGTTCTTGACATGATGCCTAATGATGAAATAGACTCTCATTAATATGAGTTTGACAGCTTTTCATATGCCACCTCTGACAAAGATATAGATACAATTCACATGCATGAAAACCTTCTTGACGTAGGTGAAGGGTCTAGTGTCAAGATAAATGAGTCTGACTCCATAGATGTTAATGTGTCGTCTACTACGGTCACTAGGAATCAAAGGAATTTGACTACACCTTTAGATGAGATCGCTCTAGGCCTCAACTTTCTTGTCTTTGTTTTCGATGATTATACTATGAACACACTTGAACCCATGACTTCTCTTTCACTCTGCCATCCTGAGCTTATAGACTAGAACTCTCCCTCCCCATCTAATGAAGTCCTTACGTTCTAGAATGATTACGCTCTTCCCTATTACCTCCATGCTATCGAACCTATAACATCCTCCACTAGTGAAGAAAGTGTCAACATGACCGAGGCTTATATCAAGTATCTTAGTCACAAAATCAAAAGAAGAAAAAATAGGCGCTTTGACAGTGAAAACCACATTGTGACAGTGTCAGAGCCTAAAAAAGTCAAAATAAAGGACGTATCCAAGGGTGAAAACCTCTCTGAGGTGCCTGAGGATGAGATACTTGATACACTTCCAAGTCATTTCTAGGAATGATCATCTATGCTAATTGAGCCCACTCAACCAGTCAACTTGGGTACAGAAGATGAACCTCAGATCATTCACTTGGCACAATCATTATCTAAGGCAGAAAGAGAGGAATTCACTACATTCTTCCAGAGCAAAAAGATAAACTTTGCATGGAAATATTCAGACATGCCAGGATTAGACCCTAATCTAATCATGCACTATTTTTCCATTCCACCAGGCATCAAGCTTGCATCAAGCCTATTAAGAAAAAGCCTCAGAAAATGCATCCACATGTGGCTCTACTTGTCAAAGCTGAATTGGAAAAAATTCTAAAGGCAGTATTCATCAGAGCCATTGACTATGTAGAATGGATCTCTAACATTGTTCCAATTTCAAAACATGACAAATCTATCCGAGTATGCATAGACTTCAGAGATTTGAATAAGGCATGTCCTAAGGATGACTTTCCATTGCCCAATATTGATATGATTGTAGATATGACAGCAGGATACAAAATGTAATCACTAATGGATGGTTTCTCTGGCTATAACCAGATAAAGATCGTAGCAGAGGACCAAGAAAAAACTGCTTTCGCATGTGCATGGGGCACTTTCTGTTGGAATTTCATGCCCTTTGGGCTCAAAAATGTCGGTGCTACATATCAGAGAGTTGTCACCACCATATTTCATGACATGATGCACAAAACAATGGAGGATTATGTTGATGACACTTTAGCTAAGAGCATGCCATGAGAGAAACATCTTGTGGATCTAGGTCCTATATTAGATTGCATGGAATAGTTCAGTCTTAGGCTCAATTCTAAGAAATGCGCATTCGGCGTAACCTCTATAAAATTGCTTGGTTATATTATCTCTGCAAAAGTCATCAAGGTGGATCCTGCGAAAGTTCAAGCTATCATGGAAATGCCACCACCAAAGAATATTAGACAAATGAGAGGACTGCAAGGCCGAATACAGTCTATCTGGTGTTTTATCTCACAACTGGCAGACAAGTCCCAACCATTCACCAAGACTTTACACAAAGGAGTGAATTACTAATGGAACAAGGAATGTGATGAAGGGTTCACACAAATCAAATAGTATCTTGCGAACCCGCCAATCTTGATGCCTCCTAGTCATGGGAAGCTGCTTATACTTTACATCTCTGCTACAGATACATCATTAGGCATCCTATATGCTCAAGAAGATCAGAACAACAAAGAAAGGGCTATCTAACACATTAGTAGAACTTTGGTCTCATATGAAACAAACTATTCTTCTATAGAGAAGGCTTTCCTTACAGTGGTCTTTGCTTCACAAAAATTGCGGCACTATATGCTGGCTCATACTACATGCCTTATTGCTAAAATTGATCCCCAGAAATATTTTCTCAGTAAAGCTACCCTCACAGGTAGACTAGCTAAATGGGTCATGCTTCTTAGTGAATTTTATATTGAATACGTAGAGAGAAAATCCATCAAGGGTCAAGCAATTACAGATCAGTTGGCAGAAGCACCTCTAGTAGATCATCAACCATTGAACATCGAATTTCCAGATGAGTCCATATTACTTCTTACACATCGGTCCTGGACTATGTTATTTGATGGTTCATTTACCCAACAGGGGTCAAGTGTTGGGATACTGTTCATTACACCTCAAAGGTACTCTTTACCAAAAGCATACAAGATGTTGTTTCCTTGTACAAACAACATCACTGAGTACGAAGCCTTAACCAATGGTATGAAGATCGCCCTTGAGTGGTGAGTGGACAAGCTCTGTCCTAGAGATGGATCTAAAATCTTCATCAATCGATCTTTGCATCACCAATGTTCAAATCTATTCTTTTGTGCTTCAAGCATCAGACTATTCTTTGAATCAATGCGCTGCTCGCACATCAATTCAAAGAGCAAAAAAATGTAACACCCCAAAATTGGCATCTTGCAACCCTAACCAATTTTGTTGCATTTTTCATTCTTCTGAATCATCAAAGTCCTATTGTACTATGCAATTTTGAGTTTTGACTGACTCTACTTGACCTAAGTGTCAAATGTAGAAAACCCTAAATCTGCATTAATCATACATTATATTTAATTCCTAAATATCTATTGGCTAAACAAACCCTATGATTGAATTAATTTAATTATAAAGTCCTAGCACTTTAAATTAAATTTACCCCTTTTAGCTAAAACACATAAAAAGGATTTAAATAATTATTAATTATTAAATAAATATCCTCATTTCAATAATTGAATTTAAATATTCAAATAATTGAGAAAAACACATTTATGAGGTCATAATTTATTTAATTAATTAAATATTCTCTCAAAAATCTTCTCTTCAGTTCAAAAATAGAAGTTTTGAATTAACTGTGCTTTAAAGAGAAAGAAAACAGTTAAAATCAAAGAAAGAAAACAGTTAAATCAAAAAGAAAATAGTTAAAGCAAAGGGAAAACAATTTATTGTTTTCTTTTGAAGAAAGCTTTCTATATTTAAACTGGATTTTCTATCTATTTTATTTCAAGAAGGAAACTTTCTATTTTGATCACCTCTGAGTCTATAAAAGAACTCCCATTCCTCATTCAAAACCCCTGGAGAAAATATGCATTGTTGGAATACCAAATTGTTGCTACATTTTATCATCTCATTTCTAGTTAAAAGATTTCATTTGCAATAGAATAATTTCAATTTCTTAGAATAATTGCATTGAAATCATGTCTTAGATTAATCTTGCATCCTTCAATTCTTAGAATAATCTTGCATTTGCATTGCATTCATGGAGAAAAATCCTTCATTCTTAGATCAATCTATGGTTATGAGACTCTCATTCTGAGAGCTATTACGAAACCCCATCTAGATAGAAGGCAACATGTCGAATCATACAGACATGCAGGATGAATAACTCATATTCACTTTTGTATGTGGCTGATGAACAAGGACTATGTTGAGGTGTATGGCTGAATAACAAGGCCAATTTTACCACATACAGTCATATACGCGATGATTTTCTTTGTCTAGGGGGCATCCTGACCTGCAAAAGTTACATTCTACAGATTTTGATGCACTACACAAGTACTAAGGGAGACACTTTTCGATATGACACATTCACACTTGTTTCTTATGACTTTCTTCACAAACACATTTTTTGTATAGTGGTTCAAAAGAAACTTGGCCTTTTCTTGTTACTACTTGGGTAATTCCCTTTCACTAGTGTTAATCACATGGGAGGCAAGCCCTCTAAGAAAAGAAAACTTGAGCATTGCTAACACTTTTCTCTTGTACCTAGGACAACAAATGTTAGGGGAGAGGATAGTGTGTTAGTAGTTGGTCCACTCAACATATGCACAAGTGTCCAAACACAAAAGATAGATGTTCTTTTTAAGTACCAATTGAAGTTTTTTCTATACTAAAAGACAATTGATTTGAAAATCAAGTCTTTGACAAAAGTCTTGCACTAAATGTTGTTCTTTTTAAGTACCAATTGAAGTGTTTGATATACTAAAAAGACAATTGATTTGAAAATCAAGTCTTCAAAAAAAGTCTTGCACTAAATGTCATTAGTAGTTTTCAAATCATGGTCTTCAACACACAAGATAAACCTGCACAACTTCATTAATAGTTTTGTTTTCAACTCTTCAGCACATGGGGATATTCTGCAAAACCTGCTAGTCTGCCAAAAAAGAATTAGTCCCAAAATAAATAAAAATTGAAAAATATTGTTTACACTACACATTAAAAACCAACTATAAACTAACAAAGAAATTAACACAAATAAAAAAAACAAACTAAACACAAATAAATTAAACAAAACAATTACCAAAAACTATCAAATAAAGGAATGATTTAAATCTGCCCAAAATAGATCTATAGCAAAGGCTTATGAAACTTTATGCAGAAAACTATTTGATCTTTACAAAGCCAGGTGATTTGATATGTATGTAATGTGAAATGTTTGGCAGAATGCTTCCAAGAAATGTCAACTCACGGAATGCAATAATGGCTCTAGACAAGTTGGAGTAATAAATACGTACTTAACTTGATTTTTGAAAGGAGGAAAGATGATAGAAGAGGATGAAGCACGCAAACAAATTTTTGACAACCACCTTTAAAAACTGCAAAATGTGCATCCTAGACAACACATAAAGGACGCATTGCTATTTATTTATCTAAAATAGAATGCGAGCTATTTGACAGAATGAAATCTTTGGAACCTTTGAACAAACAAAATGCTAAAATTTTAAACAAACACCATGGTTGCATTAGAAACCTACAAACAAATTCAATTAACACATATAAAAACAATCTATATAAAAAATTTGATGAAATTTTTAAGACATCAACAATAATTGCACCATATGCATCAAAGATTAGTTTTAAAAAGTCTCTAGAAACCAACAAAACAAAATAGAATTTCTTGCTTACAAATATAAACAAAATGCTTTCTACTAGGTGAAGATCACATCAATAAAAGGACAAAAAGGTGTCCAACCAGGCATGTTAGATGTGTGCATGGAGGAAATGAATAATAGATTAGAGATCTAGTGATTCCAACATTCGCCAAAATGAAGTTTCTTTAATGAATACAAATTTCAATCATGTCAAAGAAACCAAGCATATGCATTCAATCATAACTCCTGAAGTTTCTTTAATGAATACAAATTACAATCATGTCAAATAAACCAAGCTTATGCATTCAATCATAACTCCATTGAACTTCTATCAACAAGATCTTGTGTCTACATAAAAATTTTCTCTTTGTTGGTAAACAGATTGTTCTTTTATGCTTTAACTCTAGAATGCCCAAATATTTAAGAGCAATTGAATACAACAGTTGGGAAATTGTAACTAAAAAACTAATTTCCCTCTGAATTTAAAGGTACAGCTCCCTTAAGTAAATGATCTTCAATGAATATTGATCTTTCCTATTCTAACAGGGGTATGTTCTTGACCCGAGAATAGAAGAGGCAAACCAAGCTAAACCTAGACAAGAAATAGCTCGGGCAGGAAAAATCTAATTCTAACTTTAGCCAATTTCAAGACCTCATCAATCATATTACTCCTTAAAACTGGTAATGCAATAACTGATAATGAAAATGCAAACGCAAGACTTAAAAATTTAATGATAAAATGATAATGAATCAATCTATTTCACAGGGACATCTCCCAGACTTAGAGTAACTTCAGATTTCCCCTTAATTAACTGTATCAAATCATAATACAAAATTCCGGTTCAACCACAAACTGTAAATCTAATTCCAAAGAAACATTCGAATATAATAGATAGATAAATGCAATGCAGTGGAGAAGTTAAAGAAATAGAGTTCAGACATACAAATTTAACTCAGCAAAATGCTATCTTTCACACCAAAATTTAGCCGACCCTTTCACTGATTTGGAAAACAATACATATAGGGTTCTAGAGTTGGACCGTTACAAAAAGAGGCAACCAAAAAGGTTCAACTTCCTCAACCAGAAATGATAAACAACATTTTATCTGTTACAAAATCATAAAGATTTGGTGCAAGAGGGAATCTATCCAAACTTAAGTTTTCTTCCCCTTGTCTAACTTAGCCCTGTGGGTGGTGACAGCTGTAATTACTTGGATGAGCTCTTCATGTTTGTTGACATGGACATTGGTATATCGGATGAGAAATCTGGAATGTTCTTTGGCTAGACTCTTGATTGCATCCACCTGATCCTTTAGCTCTTCTGTAGCTTTCAAAATACACCCGCTTAGCTATTGGAGCTCTGGTATTTTATCCAAGTGAGAAGAAGACTACTCTGCTAACTTATGCACATATTTAGAGAATGATTTCTTTATAAGAACTACTCCAAGTATATCTTTTCCCTAACCACTTGTTTTTGATTCCGTGTGAAGCCCCTAAAGGAGTTTAAAATCTTTTCTCTGTTCCTCCTGGATCTTGACATCCGTCTGTTGCAACCCTGCCTTGGCTTGGATAATCATCTTGGTTTTAAACTCCAGACTCTGAAGCCATTCGATCAAAGGCTCATCTTCTTTCTATAAAATTTTGGCCTTTAGAGATTCCTTAGTCTTCATCTTTACTGCCACATGCAACATCACTATGCATTCCTGACATTTCACCCTCTCTGCTATGAGAGTCTACAAATTCTTGCCAATATTATCTCTATCTATTTCCAGCCTTAAGAGAGAATTACCCAATTTCCCAATGACCACTAATCCTTTAGACTCGAGCCTTTCGATCCATCACTTGCCAATTTTCCCAAAGTGTTTGTCTTCTTGTAACTTGGCTATGATGGTTTGGTTCTCCGCAGTGCTGGGATCAAAAGTAGTCTGAGTACTGGGAACACTTGCTATCAAAGTGATGAGTTGTCTAATGAAGCTAGTCAACTCAGCCACTTCTGCCTTAAGTTAAACTTTAGCATTTTTGAGCTCCTCGAGCTATTCTTCTATTACCACATTGGTGGACTTCCACCAGTCTACTTTGGTGTCATGCTGAGTGAGCCCCATGTCAAATGACTATAACTAAAAGTTAGAGGCAGTAATATCTTCAATTCTTCCCTCCTTAGTAGGCTTGGCAACCTCCATAGTGAAATGCCCTATTTCAAGATCCCGACCCATTATAGACATTGTCTTCAATTTCTTTGTTTTACGCACTGTGGTGCTGGGTTGCGGGGCTTGTGAGAGAGTGTCTTTGTTGGAAGATCCTTTTGTTGGAATAGTCCCAAGGGATAACTAAGAGGGGGGGTGAATCAATTATCAGCTAGTTTAATTCTTTTCTTCAATTAATTACAGAATAAAATTAAGAATTAACACATTTAGATAATACAAGATAGAACACAACAATTTTGGTTACAGGGAAACCAAATAGGTAAAAACCCCGGTGGGAATTAGCACCCACAAAGAAATGTACTTGAGTATAATTATCCATGTTAGAAGATCTTACAACCCTATTAAGAGTTGGTCTTTACAATGCAATAAGTAGAGCGACTTGGTTAAGGGTCTGACCTTGTTAGGAGTCTTTTACAAATACCCCTGTTAGGGGTGAGGACTCACTATCCAAAAAGCTCACTCCTAAAATGATGAAGGCTGCAACCTTCAATAAAATAGATATGCACTATATCTGATAAATGAACTATTTGAGTAGACCTATTGTCTTGATCAGTTCCATTGTGTTGTATAATTCCACTTCTTCTTCACATAGATATTTTCTTGATGAATGAAATGTCTCTACTGTCCCAAAACAATGAACATTTTGTTCTGTACTTTTTCTGTCTCTTTTCTTCTCTCATTCACACTTAGCGTTCACCAAATGAACTACTTTAAGTATCCTCCTAGAAGATGTGATCTTAGTCGGCTTTAGGAGTCCCTTCAATACTTCATTTTTTGGCCAAATCAAGCACGCAACTTGATTAGAATTACGTGACACTTCACATAGTTGGCTCTACCAAATTGACTCAATTATCCTGATTCTGTTAGAATACATTTAGCGTCTTTAGATAATTAAATTTAACTCATGTTTACAAACACACATATCCCAAAGATAGGTGCAACTCAAGAAACAATGTAATTACTTCGGCTCTTCACAGATAATCTTCAGTCACTGTAACTGTCAAAACAGACTACATAACTCAACTGAAACTACATATCTGAATCTACATGAATGCACATAGTAACCACAAAATGTGTACACCATGGAAATAAACACGCAAGGCTCCAAAAAATTTGTGCTAATAATTTCTTACAGGACATTGATGTATATTATATGTTGTCATCAATGACAAACATACAATCAACAATTTGGATAGAAGAAAATCTCCAACAATCTCCCCCTTTGAAATTGATGGCAACATATGATATGAAGAACACCATCAACCCAAAGTATCCTCCTTATTTTTACAATCTTCTCAATATCCTCATCAAGGGTTCCTATTTACTATTGTTGCTCTCCTGACTGCATTTTTATTTTCATGATTGTATACTCCCTTAGAGTATATGCCCCCCTTACTAATATTCCCCCTTTGATATCAATGGGAAAGGGTTCCAAACATCATGAAGCACAAGTACTACTCCAGAAGTAGAGTAGTCAACCATTCATTAGTCACTAAGGACTGATGTTCTTTGCTACAAATTCTAATCAGACTCAGGAAAGGGAATTACTCCCAGCTTCTCCCTAAGATACTCAAAAGTATCTTTTGATAAAGGCTTTGTAAAAATATCTACTAACTATTCTTTAGTGCTCACATAATCCAAATTTACTTCTGTATCTGCAAATTTTTCTCTTAGAAAGTGATATTTGATCTCAATGTGTTTTGTCTTTGCATGCATCACAGGGTTCATTGACATATTGATAGTGCTAGTGTTATCATAGTGAATAATAATAGGATAATCAATCTGAATACCAAAGTCTTTAGTCATCTATTTGATCCAAACCATTGTTGAACAATTCAGTGCTGCTGCAACATACTCAGCTTCTACTGTCGACTGAGAGATACAGTTTTGCTTCTTGCTTGTCCAAGTAACCAACTTGTCTCCAAGAAATACTGCTCCTCCTGAGGTACTCTTTGTGTCATCAACACAACCTACCCAATCTGCATCTATATACACATGAAGTTGTATGTTCTAAGAGTCAGGATACCATAAACCATAGTCTATAGTCCCCTTTAAGTATCTGGATATTCATTTTATTGCCATTAGGTGATTTTTTTTAGGTTTAGCTGTATATCTTCCAACAATTCCAATTGCATTGGAAATATCTAGTCTAGATTGAGTAAGATATATGAGTTTTCCAATCATAGACTTGTATAGTGTCTTGTTAACTTCTGTGGAATCATCATCTTTAGAATGCTTGCTTCTTGTTATCATGGGGGTGCTTACTGGTTTGCAATCTTCCATTTTAAAAGTCTTCAATATCTCCATCACATACTTAGACTAATTTATAAATATGCCTTTATCTGTTTGTTTTACATTCAATCCCAAAAAATATTTGATAGGTCCAATCATGCCCATTTCAAACTCACTTGGCATCTCTTTGGCAAATTCTGCACTAAGCTTGTCATTACCTCCAAAGATAATGTCATCAACAAAAATAGCAACAAGTAGTAATCCTTCATCTGTCTCTCTTATAAATAAGTTACAATCTGATGCTCCTTTTCTGAATCCTATCTTGGTTAAGTAACCATCAAGTCTCTCATACCATGCTCTTGGGGCCTGTTTAAGTCCATAAAATGTTTTTTTAGTCTGCATACCATGTCTAGTTTGTGTGATAGATTAAATCCTTCAGGTTGTTCTATGTAAAATTCTTCCTTCAAGTCACCATTCAGAAAAGCTGACTTGACATCCATTTGATATACTTTGAAGTTCTTGAATATTGCATAGGCTAGAAACAACTTGATAGCTTCCAGTCTTCTCACAGGGGAAAATGTATCAGTGTAATCTATTCCTTCTCTCTGCACATATCCTTTACATACTAGTCTTTCTTTGTTTCTTACCACTTTACCTTCTTCATTCATCTTATTCCTGAATATCCACTTTGTTCCAATCACATTCTTGTCATGAGGTCTAGGGACCAATTCCCATGTATCATTCTCTATTATCTGATCCAATTCTTCTTGCATAGCACTTTTCCAATCTGAATCATTGCACACATCTTCAACACTTAAGGTTTCAATATGAGAAAGTAAGCATACCTCTTCATCAATGGTTGAACCTTTTTCTCTGGATCTTGTCAAGACTTTAGAACTCTGATCTCCAATGATGTCTTCCTTAGAGTGGTATTTAGATGTGTATTTTGAATTTTTTGGAGTGACACTCTCATCTGTAATTTGTGATTCTTCTTGACTTGGTTCAGGATTGTTGCATGAAACATCAATATAGTCAAACATTTCTTCAATAATTGTGTCGTTACTAATAGGTCTGGGTTCATCTTCAATCATGGGAGCATATTCATAGTATCTTTCTTGAATCATAAAATTTTCATCAATATTTACATGAGTACTTTCAATGATCTTCTTCAATCTTAGATTAAAACATCTATAGGATTTGCTTTTAGTAGAGTAACAGAGAAAAATACCTTCATCATTTCTAGCATCAAATTTCCCGATACTATCATCTCTCTTGATGTAGCACTTTCTTCCAAAGATTCTAAAGTATTTTATAGTGGATACATTACGAAACCAAAGTTCATAAGGTGTCTTGTCTACGCTTGGCCTTAACTAGATTCTATTGATAGTGTAGACTATTGTATTAACCGCATCTCTCCAATAGGTATGGGAAAAATTTCCTTCTATCATTATAGTGTGTGTTGTGTCGAGTATTATCATGTTCCTTCTTTCTGCAATCCCATTCTGCTGAGGGGTTCTAGGAGCACTTAATTGTATTTTGATTCCATGTTCTTCGTAGTAGTCACAAAACTAGTCAGAGGTGAATTCTCCTCCTCTATCTGATCTCAGACATTTTATCTTCAATTCAAATTCATTTTCAACCTTATCTTTGAATACTTTGAACTTCTCAAAAGCTTCAGATTTGTCTTTAAAGAATGCAACCCACATCATCCTTGAGAAATCATCAACAAACAAAATGAAATACCTCTCTCCATAGTATGATCTTGTTTGAGTTGGTCCACATAGGTCTGTATGTATCAGATCTAATTTTTTCTCTGTTGAGTTCTATTTGCTTCTGAATTAGGACCTTACATGCTTCCCCATAACACATTCCCTACACATGGTATCAACTGGTATTTCAATACTTGGAAGGTCTGTTACTTCCTTTACATTACTTATCTTTACTATGTTGTCAAAATTGATATGACAAAGTCTCTTGTGCCATAGCCAACTGTTATCCACTTTTGCAACAAAATAACTTACTTCAGAATTGAGCTGAAAGACATTATATTTGGTCTTTGAGCCTGATGCAATAATGTCTCCTTCTTTGTTGTTAATGATGCACTTGTTGTTCTTGAATTCTAACTAATATCCTTTGTCAATTAATTTTCCAATGCTTAGAAGGTTGTGATGTAAACCATTAACATAAAGAACATCATTTGTTTTGTTCTTTCCATCTAAGGTAATAGAACCCCTACCTATGATAGGTTTAGGAGTTTTATCTCCAAATCTAACCATGTCACCTTTGTACTTATCTAAATGTACAAATCTGTCTTTGTCACCTGTCATGTGATGTGAACACCCGATGTCTATGATCCAGTCTGTTCTAATGTCTACTTTGGAAACTAATGCTAACTCTTGTGCTTCTTTTTCATCTTCAATGTCCATCTCCTCAAGCATTTTATCAATGTCTTTAATGGAAACAAATCCTATTTCATCTTCTCTTGAATCATCAGCTACACCATCTTCAGCATGATAGCGTTCCTTAGTGTACTTGGGTTTGTAATCTAATCTGAACTTCTTGACTCTTGTAGGACACTTGGATGCAAAGTGGCCAACTTTGTTGCATGAAAAGCATTTGAATGGTAGTTGTCCTTCATATTTCCCTTTACCATTTCTTTCCTTTTTGGAAATCATAGCAATGATTTCTTCTAGTTCAGTGTCAAATTATTCCTTCTCATTTGAGCTGCTTAAAGATTTCTTACCATGGACTGAGGCTTTGAAAGTTATTTCCATTTTAGGTTTTGTCTTCAATCTTGATATCTCAAATGCAGATATTTTTTTGATCAGGGTTTCTCTTTTGAAGTCCTTTGAGAATTGCATGGTTTCATCCAAGATGTTAATCTTTCTTTCATAATCTGTTGTCAATGTGGTCATTAGTTTTTCCATTATGTCATTCTCTAAAATTTCTCCACCATTGTTCCTGATACCTGATATTGCTTCATTAATCCTTTGATTGTAAGCTCTGATGTTCTCTTCAGGTAGCATCTCTAAATTATTGTATCTTTTCTTTTATGTCTTTCTATGCACATTCTTTGCTTGGATGTCTCCTTCAAACATATCTTCTAAGTATTTCCAGATTGAATATGCTCTTTTTGCCTTTTTTATCTCAAAAAATTCACTGTCCAATAGGGCACTGATTAGGGCCTCCTTGGCAATTGCATTTTGAGTGAATACTTCTTTTTGTTTATTTGTAGAGTCTTCTTCTGTAAGGTATTTCAAGGTGGGAACAACAATTTCATGAGTAGAAATCTCATAGATCTCAAAACCAATGCACTAAAGATGTGTTATCATTTTATTCTTCTAGTCAAGATAGTTCTCTCCATCAAACTTAGGACTCTCTTTCCTGAAGTACTCTATTTGATCTACCTTAAGCTGTTAGGCTTTCTCTCCAAAGCACTTGGCTCTGATACCAATTGTTGGAATAGTCCCAAGGAATAATTGAGAGGGGGGTGAATCAGTTATCAGCTAGTTTAATTTTTTTCTTCAATTCATTACATAATAACATTAAGCATTGACACATTTAGATAATACAAGATAGAACACAACAATTTTGGTTATGGGGAAACCAAATAGGTAAAAAACCCGATGGGAATTAGCACCCACAAAGAACTGTACTTGAGTATAATTATCCCTGTTCAAAGATCTTTCAACCCTATTAGGATTTGTTCTTTACAGTGCAATAAGTATAGTGACCTGGTTAAGGGTCTGACCCTATACGGAGTCTTTTACAAATAACCTTGTTAGGGGTGAGGACTCACTATCCAAAAAGCTCACTCCTAAAATGATGAAGGCTGCAACCTTCAGTAAAATAGATATGCACTATATATGATAAATGAACTATTTGAGTAGACCTGCTGTCTTGATCAGTCCAGTGTGTTGTATAATTCCACTTCTTCTTCACATAGATCTTTTCTTGATGAATGAAATGTCTCTACTGTCCCAAAATAATGGACATTCTATTCTATACTTTTTCTGTCTCTTTTCTTCTCATTCACACTTAGCATTCACCAAATTAACTACTATAAGTATCTTCCCAGAAGATGTGATCTTAGTCAGCTTTAGGAGTCCCTTCAATACTTCTTTTGTTGGCCAAATCAAGCATGAAACCTGATTAGAATCATGCAACCCAAACTGAATAGACGCGACGCTTCACATAGTCAGCTCTACCAAATTGAATCAATTATCCCGCTTCTGTTAGAACATGTTTAGCACCTTTAGATAATTAACTTTAACTCATAACTAAACATGAATAGAAACACGCATATGCCAAAGATAGGCACAACTCAAGAAACAATGTAATTACATTGGCTCTTCACAAATAATCTTCAGTCACTGTAACTGTCAAAACAAACTAACATAACTCAACTGAAACTACATATCTGACTCTGTGTGAATGCACCTAGCAACCAGAACATGTGTACACCATGGAAATAAACACGCAAGGCTCCAAAACATCTGGATTGATAATTGCTTATAGGACACTATTGTATATTATATGTTGTCATCAATGACAAACATACAATCAAAAATTTGCACAGAAGCAAATCTCCAACACCTTTCTATGCTCTCTTCCTTTTCCACTCTAAAGTATGTTCTATCTAGGATTCTGCACTAGTAACTTTGGAAGTAGAAACCAAATCTCCTATGAATAGATTCCTTATGATGGGAGGAGTTTCTTTTGGCCTAGAAGCAAATGGATTCATTGATGTTGGAGAAGAGGAGACTAATTTGATGACTTGAGCAATGTCTTGTTGCTTCTCAACCCTCTCATTAGATTCTATGGCTGAGGTATTGGAGGCAACCTCACCCACCTCTACTAAAAGAGGGGACCCTTGTCATGGAGTATCTTGGGTTGAAGTACTGACTTGTGTGTCTATAGCAATAGCTTTAGCTAGTTACTCAGGTCCTGCAACTTTAGTGGGCTCTTCTGTTGACTTGGCCAGGTCTGTAGAAAATATTTCTTCAGTTGACCCAATGTCTAGAAGTGGACCTTCTCCACATGTCTTCTTTCATTGGATCTCTTTCTCAGGAGGCTCATCACCTCCTCCAGCTGGCTGAGATGAATCCTTGGTCAAAGTTGGGAGTATTACTGAAGAGGATGCTGCAATGCTCGAAGTATCTTTTGTCAAGGTCCTTTGAGTAGGAGGCTTCCTTTTTGATCTCTTCCTTCTACCTGCAGTCCATTCAACCCACTTTTTTGTTCTCTTATAAATCCTACTCATCAGGGTTTCCATGTTGTTAATGGCCTGCCCTAGCATAGGCTTGGAGCTTATAGGAAGTGGCTTTATTTTCTCCAAATATGTGTTATCATACATATGTTAGCCATCGTCTTCCAATCCCTCCATAGCAATGTTAACTTTGAACCTTTTGACTTGTTCAATAGTTAATCTAGTGTAGAACCTCTCCCTGCTCTCCAAGTCATCTCTACAATTAGCCTAGTAGTCTTCAATATCATCAACATGATGAATTGCATGACTCATTTACAAGAAATCTCAGGCATAATTTATAGGGTCATACTGTGGCCTCAGAACATCATATGTCTCCAATGAAAACCTTTTTGAGAATTTTTTTAGAACATTCTTCGCTTCGGACCGGGACGCACAACTGTAGGCTCCAATAGTCATCAGGAAATCATAGCCCTTCTTATTAGCATCAGTGCAGATCAGATTCAATTGAAGTGCCTACCTCATCACCTTGACTAGCATGATCATATCATCAAGGTATCTAGGCAGCTTCAAAGGGAAGTCATCAAATCCTACAAGATGAAGATATGAGAAATCCGCAAATTGAATGAAAAAGAACCCAAATTGGCTAATAAAAGCCATGGCTTCAGGAGAAAATCTCCTTTTTGGACAACCTTTTAGCTCCCTACATAATCTCATTGTAAATGCATCATTAACTCTGGGATATTCAACATAATTGTTGTGTAATTGAAGACATGGGAAAAATTCATAGCTTTTAACATCATCGAGGAACTCTTCTAATCTAGGAAGCCCTGGCCAAATTTGGATTGTGGCTAATATATATATATATATATATATATATATATAGGGACTGAAGACATGTAGAACTCATTCTACAGTTTAGCTCCACTTAGGGCATTGGAGATATTTTTTCTTACCATGAGGGCCCAATCAATAAAGTGGTGTTGAGAACAAATCACCTAAACCAAGAAGAAATGGTGCTCAATAAAATTCAGCGCATCACTCTCACCTCAGATCCTATGGAGAAACACCAAGATATCTACAATCTTTGGTTTCATATTCATGCCATATAATTTTTTGGGCAACTTGCCTTTGGCGCTTCTCGGCTCTTGAAACCATGCCTTTATTATTTCTTTCTTCCATACTGCCTTTTTTGCTATATATTCGGTAATGGCCTGACTATATGTCATCTCTGAATATTCAGCTTGCTCTGGAATACATAGGGAGTTATGGACAAAATCCTGATAAATGGGTAGAAGCACCATTTCATTGGGTAGGAGGATTTTCTTGGTATCTGAGTTGTATCAGGCTATGCACTCTCGAACAAGCTCAAGAGCTTGAACGAAAATAGGAAAACCAACAGCTTCTACCAACCCACTCTCCTTTAACTTCTCAGTAATAGGGTGCATCTGGTCTGCCTTCAATCTATTCTAGAAGTTCTATATATCAAAGAACTTCAAAGAAGTGTTTATAATCTTATGCACATCAGATGTGATGCCATTCATCCCATCGAATCCCATAAATCTCGTAGCCATACTTCAACTGATCTTGACTAGGGATTGGGGATATATCTTAAGAACAAAAGAGAAAGGAATAACTATAGTCAAGAGCTTCAGATTCAGACAATCAAATATATGGTAGATCCTTCTTGTAATGCCTCACTGATTTTATAACTTTTGAATTCTTATCGTTTAACGGCCGACTTCCTGCGCCACACGAATGAAAAGACTAAGACATTAATGGAAAAATTTGTTATAGAGTAAAACAGTTTTATTTGAATTAATTAATTTTACTCCAATGGGCCATTAAGAAACATCCTTTCACTTTAGTAACCGTAATGGTAACTTTATGGAGGTAGCGGAAAATCACTTTTTCGCTTCCTTTCGGTGGAGAAATGCCTTAAGAGTGCTCTCTACTCAAAAATCTACTGAGGGAGAAATTTAGCTCATTGAGATGCTAAAATGGAATGTATTGAATTCATCCACTTTCTTTATGCCCTGGATCACTCATGAGAATGATTCTTCTTTAAATTCTTTTCATAAAATGATTTGGCAGAAAACGCACTCCACAGGTAGAAACCCGCCTATTGGAGTAGCGGAGAAGCCATTTTCTACTTTTCCACCAATAGGCTTACATCTTGAATTCTTCCTCATTCAGTCATTCCTTTGCTTGGAATAGATTTAATCTGAGTGCCTAAAGCTTTCTTATTCCCAAATTCCTCTTTTTTGACTTCCACTGACCTCTGATACTCTAAGCTCTGTCTGTTGCAGAAAATGCACTCTACAGGTGATTTTCCACCAAGGAGAAGCTCAGAAACAGTTGTTAGTAATAACTGAGAGGGGGGGTGAATCAGTGGCTTCAAAAAAAAAAATTTCTTCTAACCACCAATCAAATAAACCTCAGATTATTATGTCCCTTACAAGATGCATGACATGAAATACTTTATAATAATTAATTGTCTGTCAATTTTCCTTTTTTGACCTTATTCTCCTTGATTACCGATAAGCAGTCAAACTTATTTACTGACTCAATAAATATGCAGAGTATACCGATAAATCCAAAAATGCATATGTGAAATGTAAAATAGTAAAGTAATAAACCATACACACATAACACAAATATTTTAACATGGAAACCTTGTTAAGGGAAAAATCACTGGGACCGGTATCCCAAATTTTCACTCTTCTAAAGTGAGCCCTGTTAGGAGCCAACCCTATTAAAGGTTACAAACACACTATTAGGTGTGACCTTATAAGAGGATTTTATACATAGAGGTTGTCACTTAGTATTGGGAAACTTAGTTTTCTACCATCCTTGATTCAAACTCCTTCTTAGACTGTCAATAGGCTTTAGGAAAATCTAGTGCTACTTTCATGAATCAACCTTTTTGGCACTCCTTGGGATGTACCTCAATATATAGAAGATTGTTAAGTCCTGCTCTATTAAGAGACTTGATGCTTCAATGGTTAAACTAGAATACAATCACTTGTTTCTAATGCAACTTGAACTGTAGATTTTCAGATCTATTTAAGTACATTACCTCTCTAATCAATGTATCAGTTCAATTCTTTGTGCTCCACACTTTCTACTCTGTGATAGTGTGCTTCACTGTTCATTGGTGTCTACCAAATTCTTTATCTCTCCTTAAGCTTGATTGATCAGGATTGTATGAAGTTATCCTTCATCAATTTCTCTTCAACATCCTCTTTCTATTCACTCCCCCTCCTTTTTTATTATACGGAAATGAATTAAGCTTGTCTCTTATATAGACATGATATTCACCATTTCTTGATTTTTTATTCTTGGCGTGAAAAACAATCCAACCAATTTGATTTAAAGCATAACTCCTAATTTATCTTGTAGTTATCTTTATGCCAACTGTACACATCTTCTTTAAATCAATCACTTAACTCTAGTTGAATAAAACAATGAAAACAACCAATTAAGTCTATCTTTTAGCTCTTGCTAGCTATATATTTTGTCATTTTCTGAACTCTCTATTCTGTCGGTCAACTCTACAGTTAGTCATCGGTGAAAACTGCTAGTTCTGTCGGTGTGACTCTAGTCAGCTTTGGGATCTCCATCTGTTGGGCATCATTGGATTTTACTTGTCAAGAAACTCTATTCTCAGCTCGTCAGGCATCCTGTGATTTTTCTTCATTGGGCAATACTATCTTCTGCTCGTCAGGTATCACTGTGACTTTGGTTCTTTTCCTTTACCAATGGTGTGCACTCTGTCAGTGTTATCTGTCACTTAGTGAATACTTAAATTTTATGCATTTCTGAAAGCATAATATGTGTTCCATTGATTCTTTGAAGTCTTTGGCATTATATACATGACCTTACAGATGATATCAAGTTGACATCAATGACAACACAAACCATTAAATGATTTAATGTCTTGCATTATCTTCAACTTAACATTATCAAACATTTAATCAGTTACATGTCATGAAATACTTTATAATAATTAACTGTCTATCAGTTTTCCTTTTTTGACCTTATTCTCCTTGATTACCGATAAGCAGTAAAACTTATTTACCGACACTCAGTAAATATGTAGAGTATACCGATAAATCCAGAAATGCATATGTGAAATGTAAAATAGTAAAGTAATAAACCATACACACATAACACAAGGATTTTAATGTGGAAACCCTATTAAGGGAAAAACTACTGGGACCGGTACCCCAATTTTTCATTCTTCTGAAGTGAGCCCTGTTAGGAGCCAACCCTGTTAAAGGTTACAAACACACTGTTAGGTGTGACCTTGGTAGAGAATTTTATACATAAATGTTGTCACTTAGTTTTAGGAAACTCAGTTTGCTACCATCCTTGAATCATCCTCCTTCTTAGACTGTCAATAGGCTTTAGGCAAATCTAGTGCTACTTTCATGAATCAACCTTTTTGGGACTCCTTGGGATGTACCTCAATATATAGAAGACTATTAAGTCATGCTCTTTTAAGAGACTTGATGCTTCAATGGTTAAAATGAAACAAAATGACCTATTTCTAATGCAAATTGAATTGCATATTTTCAGATCTATTTAGTTACATTACCTCTCTGATCAATGTATCAATTCAATTCTTTGTGCTCCACACTTTCTGCTCTGTGATGTTGTGCTTCACTGTTCATCAGTGTCTACTGAATTCTTTAGCTCTCCTTCAGCTTGATTGATCAAGACTGTATGAAGTTATCCTTCATCTATTTCTCTTTAGCATCCTCTTTCTATTCACTCCCCCTCCTTTTTGATTATATAGAAATGAATTAATCTTATCTCTTATATAGACATGATATTCACTATTTCTATATTCTTGATTCTTGGCGTGAAAAACAATCCAGCCAATATGATTTAAAGCATAACTCTTGATTTATCTCATAGTTATCTTTATGCCAACTATAAAAATCTTCTTTAAATCAATCACTTAACTCTGGTCGAATAAAACAATGAAAACAACCAGTTAGGTCTATCTTTTAGCTCTTGCTAGCTAGATATTTTGTCATTTTCTGAACTCTCTATTCTGTCGGTCAACTCTACAGTTAGTCATCGGTGACAACTGCCAGTTCCATTGGTGTGACTCTAGTCAGCTTCAGGATCTCCATCTGTTAGGCATCATTGGATTTTAATCATCGAGCAACTTTGTTCTCATCTCGTCGGACATCTTGTGATTTTTCTTCATCGGGCAATACTGTCTTCTTCTTGTCAGGTATCACTATGACTTTGGTTCTTTTCCTTTACCGATGGTGTGTACTCCGTCAGTGTTATCTATCACTTAGTGAATACTTGACTTTTATGCATTGTTGAAAGCATAATCTTTGTTCCATTGATTCTCTGAAGTCTTTGGCATTATATACATGACCTTACAGATGATATCAAATTGACATCAATGACAATACAAACCATTAACTGATTTAATGTCTTGCATTATCTTCAACTTAACATTATCAAACATTTAATCAGTTACATGTCATCAACAATTTTCCTCCATGCTACCAAAGGGAATGCTTTAAAGAAAAAAACTTCAAGTGCATATAAAATCAATGTTATAATCCTTTGAAACATGACCTTTATTAGATTTGGGAACTTAACTTACCCAAAGAAACATGATCTTAGAGGATAATTCCTCCCACCTCACAGAAGAGAAGGCAATTTTAGGGAAATCCCATAAAGGTCTCCTATCCTAAGAGGATAGCTAGACTTAGACTTAGGACTTACGTGAAGTTTATAAGACTACTAATACACATAAAACATCCACTTTGTCATAAAGGTATGCAGACCAAAAGTGGGGCAACAGCTGGCTCTGTCTGGGGACTTGGACATTTACATGTCCTAGCAAGGAACTCAAATCTCTAGTTTCACAAAGCTCAACAAAAAGGCAGCTCACAAAAAAACTAAATCAAGACACAGAAAGGAAAACAGAAAGGAAACCTAACTAAGGAAAACAAAAATAGTAACTAAACGTAACTATGGTACAATACAGGGGTTACGTGTTTTAAATTTAGATCTGATAATAATTCAAGTCCTAACTATTGTATGTTAGGGGTAATGCTTCACCATCTGGATAAGTCAGCTTAAAATAATTCCTCTTGAATGTTTGATGGATCTTAAAGGCTCCTTTTCCACAATGTTTCAAACTTCCCATGCATACCTTTAGGTGCCCTACGCTTGTCCCATAATAGCAAGATATCTCCCTCCATAAATTTCTGGGGTCTTCTCTTTTTATCAAACAAGTTCTTCACATGCATTTGATGCTGTGTGATATGGTCTACCATTTTCTCTCTTTCTTCTTCAAGTTTGTTCAAGTAAAGAATCCTCTTTTATAAACCATCTTCATATATACCATCTTCTACTGTTGTTCTCAATTTGCAATTTGCCAATTCTAATGGTAACGGAAGACTAGCTTCAATTCCATAGAAAATTTCAAAAGGGGATACACTGATGGCTCTTTTAGGAGTCACTCTGTCTTCCTAGAGAGCCTCATAGATTTTCTTGTGCCAAGTTCTCTGGTTGTCTGTTGCAAGCTTTTTTGTGATGCTCACCAAATTTTTATTAATGGAATTAGCTTGACCATTTCCTTGAGGGAGATAGTCAGATGAATGACTAATCATAATGCCATACCCAAAACAAAACTCAGTAATTTCTTGGGAATAAAATTATGTGGCATTATCCATGACTAGCTTAATAGGCACACCAAATCTTACCAGGATGTTCTCTTTGATAAACTCGCATACTACCTCCGAAGTTGTTTTCTTGGTTGCCTTTGCCTCCACCCATTTCTTGAAGTAGTCAGTCACAATGATTATGTAGGTATGGCCTACGTTAGATGTGGGATTTATAGGACCAATAAAATCAAGACCCCATTATTGGAAAGGACCTTCATTTATCACTGGTCTAAGGGGTAGCGCTGCCAATTATGGTTTTCTAGTAAACATTTTACATTTTTCACATTTTTCTACCCAATGATATGCATCTCTAAACATTCCTGGCAAGTAATAGCATTGTCTCAATATCTTGAATGTTGTGAATAATGAGGAGAAGTGTCCACCACAAGCTTCATCATGAAACCCCCTTAACAGCTTCTCTTTTTGTTGTTTGTCAACACACCAAAGGAAAGTTCCATCTATAGATCTCTTATACAATCTATCTTCCCAAATTATATATTTAGAAGCTTTCAATCTTAGATCTCTTCTTTTATTCGAAGTCAATCCTTCAAGGCATTCACCGTATGTCAAGAAATACACAATATTTTCAAACCAAGAATCCTACATACTTATAGCTAGGACCAATTGCATATTTTCAGGATCTTCGTCCTCTATGCTTTCCGCAATTGCCTTTCATAGTTCATTTCCTCTCACTAATTTAGTGGGCTTGATTTCTATGTCATATTCTTGATTTTTAGCTACCCAAGATCCTCTATTATTACATCCCACATCTTATTGAGTCAATATTCTTTTTACTGCAATGTCAGGCACATATACAAGAGAGTGAGAGTGTAAAATGTAGAATCTGAAATTTTTTAAAGCTTTTACTACTGCGAAAGCATGTTTTTCAGTCTGAGAGTATCTCATCTCATGATTTTTCAGAGCTGTGCTCATGAAATAAATAGGAGCTTGAACTCCTTCCTCGTTCTCCTACATGAGGATGGCCAAAAGAGTATGTTCAGAAGAATAACAATAGATTATGAAATCCTTCTTGTAATCTAGATGACATAACACCAGAGCATTGGCTATGGCATTCTTGATGCTTTTGAAATATTTTTTTACCAAAGTCATTCCACTTGAAATATACATTTCCTTTTATCATGTCCACTATGCACTTGGTAATCTCAAAAAATATGGAATGAACCGCCTGAGAAAGTTCACCTGACCAAAGAATGATTTCACTCCAGTTTTGTTCATAGGTAAGCTCAATTTATGGATTTCTCTCACCCTTTCTGGATCAATTCTTATGCCTTCCTAGGAAACAACGTGACCCAGCAATTTCCCTTTGGTCACATAGAAAACTAACTTTTGGGGATTTAGCAAAATCTCTTCCTCTCTACACCTTTGCAATACTCTCCTTAAATCATTTATATGATCTACTCTTTTTTTGGAAAACACGGTGAGATAATCTAGATACATACTATTTATTTTGTTCTTCATATCACTGAAAGAAAGGTCCATACCTCTCTAAAAGGTATCTGCAGCATTGATCAACCCAAATGGCATTCTGTGGTATGCGAAAGTGTCCCATGGAGTAGTGAAAGTTGTTTTGTGTTGATCTACTTTCTCCACTTCTATCTAGTTGTACCCTGAGAAGCCGTCTAACATGGACATCATCTCAACTCCGGCTACGGTCTAAAATAAGTGATCCATGTTGGGGAGGGAATAATTTTCTTTCAAGGAAGATTGGTTAAGATTTCTAAAGTCTACACAAATCCTTATTTCTCCATTCTGTCAATCCCTAAGTTTTGTTGATGATTAGCGACCTACACTTAGTCATTTACTTAGGCATTTTTAGTTGGTTATTACTGTGGCTAAGCTAAAACTATTCAAGGCCGAGCAACATTGTCAAGAAAGAACATAGGTTGCTGAGTTATATCATTCCAAGCCAAGTAGAATACTTAAGTGCTGAGTGATGGAGATGTTAAGTGTCGAGCATAACAATTTTTGCATACATGTCAGGATTGATTCAAACTTTGAGGTAAAATGTTTAGGCCGACTTATATGAGCTTTGGGCTGACATATGCAAGCATTTAATATTTATCTATGAATTTATTTACGTATTTAATTATTTTATCATATACATGGCATTGAGCCAATCAGGAAATTAGAATGCAATGGAGGCATAAATATTAGATCTTTATCGTTGATCGTTGATCTAGATCTCACCAACAGATCCGTAAAGAAATATAAGATTTCTTCTAACCCTATTATTAGAGAGAGAGAGAGATACACAGAGAGAAGGGTTGTTGTTATTCATGAGAGATGAACAATGAGCTATTTTGAGAAGAAGCTTAGATCAAGAAGAGTGACAGAGCAGTGAATAGCAGAGTAAAGACATATCAGATTGTGAGATCACAGAAGGTATTGGAAAGAGAAGATCTGTCATCAGCATTTGACTACATAATGAAGGATCACTACTTGAAACATTCTAATAGGTGTATCAGGTGAAATCTCTTAACAAAGTGGTTCTAACAGACCTACTTTAAATCTCTTAGCTGAGTGCTTACTTTACTGTAAGTTTAAATCCTTTCACAAGGTAGATTGTAATGATCTTTAGTTCTTGACCGAACAGACCTTTAACCAGGTAGATTGCATTTTTTAATCAAACTCTTGTAGCCCTAATAGATACACTTTATTGTTGTAGTAGTGAAGATCCTTTGGGTGTCATCCCCACCCAAGTTTTACCTATTTGGATTTCTGGGTTACCAAAATTATGTGTTATGGGTTATACATTTCATGTTGTTGATGTTATCTGATGTTAGGTTAAATTCATATATGTATGAATGTGGATAAATTTGTTTTAAGTGATTAAGTTTTAAGATCTGACTCACCCCCCCCTCTTAGTATCTTGTTTTCCCAATATTGTACTTCCAGCAATTGGTATCAGAGCATAGTTCTCCTATAAAATCTTCTAATCAGCTTGTGAGTACAGATCTTTAGATGGAGGTTTACAAGTTGGGTAAAGTCATTGAGAATCAGAAGATCAAGATTCAGCTATCATTACATCATCTTGAGATAGAAAGATAGGAATTGAAGAAATCATTGACATCTAGGAGAGATTTGGCCAAACAAATGAATGATACTCATTATCAAGAAGATGACAATGCAAATCTATTTCAGAACGGAGATTCTACTGAGAGCGATGCAGCAATTGCATATCTACTAGAAAATAACAATGTACTGTGTGAAGAAGTCAGGAACTTGAAAAGAGAACAAGAAATGCAGACAGTAAGACTATGTGAAGTAGTGGAACAAAAGAAGAAAGATTAAGATGACAAAGCAATGACAGAAGAAGATAAAAGAGTGATAACTGTCAGACTTGATGAAAGGACACATGATGTGCAAATGATGACAATCAATCAAGTTGACATGGAAAATCAACTGCTACTTGCAAATCAAGAGATTAGTAGGAAAGATATGGAAATGATGAATCTGAGATTTGAGAACAATCAATTGAAAGATGATTTGAGATCTGAGAAGGAACTGAATGAAAGGTTGAATAAACCTAATGAAGCTTTGACTCATTTTGAGAATTTGATGGAAGCATCAAGGAGACCAAAATATTATTCTGGATTAGGTCACACTAAACCAAAGACATCTACTAAGAAAGAAGAATCATCTAAGAATGGTGAAAGGAGGAATGCAAAGACAAAGAACAACAAACCTGTTTGCCACCACTATGGAAAACAAGGTCATACAGCAAACATTTGTCGAAGCAAGAAAGGTAAGTCCAATCCTAAACCTAAGTTCAATGGCAACTATTTTAATTGCAAGAAGTTTGGACATAAAGCACATGAATTTTGGGCTGAAGCAAATGATGCACCTCCCAAACCAAGATTGAATGGTTATTGTTACAAGTGTCAGAAATATGGTCATAAAGCACAAGATTATAGATCCAATGCTAAACAAGAATGGACATCTAAGACACAAACAAAGGCAACTAGGAAAGGCAACACTTACAATTGGGATTATAACATAAGGCAAAGTTGTCATTACTGTGAAGAATATGGACACGCACCTGAAGATTGCTTAAAGACACATTTCAAAGGAAAATCTAAGATTTGGATGAATAGAATCCTAGTTTTCTTTAGTTGTTTGAAGATTGGTCACACTAAGAGAGAGTGTAGGACAATAGTACCTACTCCTACCCATTGAGGAAATAAGAGCACAAATGAGCCAGACATGGGTAAGGAAAACAAATCCAAGCAGTTGTGAAACTATTGAAGTTGAGGTCACCCAATCCAATGGATTAGGTGATCACACCATCTCTAACTGAGCAATAGAGGTATGTAAGGAACTGCTTTTAAATTTGAAATCTTACATCAGTTCCTAATATGTAAATGTGCCAAAGTCCATATTTTCATATGTTGAGATGCACCAGGACATGTTTGTGACAAATGCTGAGAAGAGTTAACTACACTAAAGGTGCCAAGTTGGTTAGCTGAGTAAGTTTTGTGATGGTCGAGTATGGTAAGTCAAGTGGTATGCAAGTTGCGTTAGTCAGCCAATGACAGCTGGTTTGCACTAACCTAATGGGAAGAACATTTATTTCTTACCTACCTTGACCTTTTGAGTCTATATAAGGACGAACCATTTATTCTTTATTTTTACCTTGCGGTTTTCAGTATTCACAAAGTTATTGAAGAAGTTGCTGTCGAAACTGATGAAATATCAGATCCAGCTACATGCAATAAACCTGTCACAAAGAATGGAGTAACCAAATGGAAAAAGCAGAACTTAGAAGTTACTCAAAATGTGAGAGCAAAAATATCATCTGAATTAATGAAAAAGTACAAAGCTCAACCTTATAATAGGTGAGATAGAAACCCTAAAGGAGAAAACTAGGCTGCACATTATTAATTAAGAATTAATTAATAATGCACCTAAGTGAAGCTTAAGCAACTAGAGTAATAGGAACTTATATAATTAAATCAATATGATTTAATTAATAAGCGTAAGGTAATAATACTCTAAAACCCCCCCTTAAGCTGAACGCAGGGAGAAAGCTGACCTAGAAAAACTATGAAAGCAAGAAATGGGTCCCGGCAACAAGGCCTGATCAGGTACCCAGTACAAGGAAATCTCTGTAAACCAGAGACAAAGGAGAAAACCCAGTGGGAAAAACTACTCTCCAAAAAGAGATATAAAAGAAAGCAAAGACAAAAGGAATGACTTCAAGAGACTCTCTCAAAGCCAGTAGTACAATGCGTGCTGCCAACCCCCTTGTGAGAGAGGGTCGAGGCTCCAAAGCCCCCCCGGAATGAAAGAACCCCTGGATCAATGAACAAACCACCATGACTCCAATGCAAAGGAGTTAAAGGAAGTGGGCACTAAAGAGGTGACCTCAAAAGATGAGGTGTCACTGGAAGACCGAGCTGATGCTTAAAGGAGTAGACATGAGGATCCTGAAAGGGAATCCCCAATGTAAATGGTATGACAAGTGTGCTGACACTGTCATCAAAGAGGAGATGAATGTCCTCTAGAGAGTCCTCAACAACCGCACCTGGTGGCTCGATGAATGGAGCTGGAGGGTCAAGCAGTACTGAAGAAGAATCCTGCTGAAGAGAACAGTACACCTCAGGATGTGGTGTGGCAGTCACAATACCGGTCTCGGGAACAACACAAAGGTTCAAGTGACCTGACTGCACCTGAGGATGCTCTCTCGAAAGGGGAGAGTTGCGCTCCAACAATGGAGATGGTGGACCAAAGTGAGAAAAGATGTAGAGACGGGTGGAATGATCAACTATCCCTATAGCAATAATGCCTCCTGTCACACTATCCCTGATGAAGGCTAAATCAGCTGTGAACTCAACTATCTTCCCTAACCCACTGCGTGTAATCTGATAAATCAAGAGAAGGTTTGCAGAAAGAGATGGAACATACAATACATCATTGAATGTGCCATCCTGAATGCTGACCGAACCTGTCCCGCAGACTGTCTGTACAGTGTTATTCCCCATGAGAATATGAGGAATAGGAGAAGTCTCAAAAGAAG
>MU224377.1:728215-759077 GCA_018584345.1 Thuja plicata
CCACAAGCACCTCCAAAAACACCCTCTCTAGAAAAACACAGTCCTGCGATAAAATTTGACGGCCGTATGGCCATTGCAGGACGTCGGGTGGCGCTCTGGTGGTTCGTGGGTGGCGCCGCCGGCGAAGGTGGCGACCGGGCGGGGTGGCAGCGGCAGCCGGGCCGGGCGCGGGCGGCGGCCGAGCGGGGAGGAGGCGGCGGCGGGCCTGGGCGGCGGAGGAGCGGCCGGAGGGCGGCGCGCGGGCGGTGCGCTGGTGGCGCGCGCTGCCAGCGCCCAAAAAACTTAAGAAAATGCATTTTTTAAAATTTTTTTCTGAGTTTTTTCTCAATTTTCGAGCCCGTACGGCCCTAATAGGCCTGAAATTTTTACCTGTGGTCACAGAGGCCAAAATAGTCAAAATTTATATGTTTTTCGACTCTCCCAGGCCTTCTGAACACAATGGCGAAGTCTGTTTTAACTCAAATGACTCTAAAAAATTTCAACCCTCCAAATCCAATATAAAAAACACCAGAAAACCCTAGAAAGAGAGCGCTTGATCCACAGCTCCAAAAAACTTGAACAAGCTGCAGCAGCAAGGCTCTGATACCATGTAGAAACTGATGAAATATCAGATTCAACTCCAAGATCTAGCTGCATGCAATAAACCTGTCACAAAGAATGGAGTAACCAAATGGAAAAAGTAGAACTCAGAAGTTACTCAAAATGTGAGAGAAAAAATATCATCTGAATTAATGAAAAAGTACAAAGCTCAACCTTATAAAAGGTGAGATAGAAACCCTAAAGGAGAAAACTAGGTTGCACATTATTAATTAAGAATTAATTAATAATGCACCTAAGTGAAGCTTAAGCAACTAGAGTAATAGGAACTTATATAATTAAATCAATATGATTTAATTAATAAGCGTAAGGTAATAATACTCTAACAGTTGCAGAATTGATCTTAGCAAAGTTTGTTTCAAATATCTTAACCAGTGTGTCGTCGGCAACCCTAAGGTGAACAGTGTGAAGTGCTACTTGCCAAGGTACCCTGATCTTCATTTTTTAACCCTAATTTCAGAGATTATGGCTACAATTTCTTCCACACTAGTCAAAGGTATGGAAGAGGAGATGAAGCAAATTAATCTAGTGATAAGTGATGCATGTGCACCTCCTAACTTTTGAGCCGTTCCTGAAAGTGTAATTTTAGGTGATCTGAACAGAGCCCTCTCATCTATTCCACCAAAGGTACTTATGATCCATGATGTTAGATCTTGTTACATGGTTAATATTGGTTAAGTAGGTGATAGTGAATTGAGGAAATCCTACAACAAGTTGTGCGATAATGGAGTTTTGAAGGAAGAATTCAAGCTTTTAGCCGACAAAGGGTTAACTCATGCCCTAGATTTTCCACCAAACTTCAAGGATGAATGGATCAAGGTTGTTCTAAGCTGAGTTCATAATATGCATATGTGGCTGGACAATGGACTAGTTAGGATCACTAAAGACATCATTCATCAAGTAACTAGATATCCTATTATCAGCGAAAAATGAATGATGAGAGATCAAAGTAAAGAAGAAATAGCAGCTAACACAGGAGCTGTCTGGAATAACAGAGGTATGACTATCTCTACAATTGAATATTTAGAACTTGACTTTGGAGTGAGATTGATTGCACATAAGTTCTATCAGCTGAGTCGACTGGATAGTGTTCCCTGCACAGCTATGGACCAAGCATGGAAGATAGTTAAGAAGATTCACACCTACGACCTTGTCGAGCTGCAATTGACACAACTAGTCGAGAACCTACTATCGATCAGAAAAGATAAGAGCTCATCTTGTAAGTTTGGTTCTTTACTAGTTTTCATATTCTTCTATGTACAAAATTCATTTCCTACACTGGGAAATATTGTTTGGAAGAAGGATAGACCTATTACTGTGCAGATTAGTGAATGTATTCATCAATTAGGCAATAATTTCAACACTATTATGGGAAACTACTTTGTGGAATTCAAAAAGAGAATGAGGTTGAGATCTAGAATTCCTATTTCACTTATGTAAAAGCACTATGAAGAGATATGTTTTCTAGTCGACATAGATTACACTTACATTCAGGTTGTGACACCTAGGGTATCATGGCTGGAGCCATTTCCCTATGAAGTTAACATTGATGAAACATCAGTAGCTATCACAGCAATCCTAGTAGAGGAGATTAATACAAAAGAAAAGAGATTTGGAAATTATGATGAAGCTCAGGCAAATATATCTATGAATCTAAAGGCAGGAACCATGGAGAGAAAGAGGAAAAATATTGTGAATAATTTGAAGAAAATGGTTGGATTGCCAAGTGATGAGGAACAAGAGGATGCACCTCTAGGCATATCTACTAGACAAGGATAAGATATATCTGAAGAAGAAGAAGAAGAAAGAATAAGTGAATCTGAGGAAGAGATTTTTGTTAAAGCAAAAGGAAAGAAACCAGTAGTAGCCAAGGTAACTAAGCCGAGCCAAGAAAAACCTAAAGTTACCCCTCCCATTGCCAATCATCCAAGGACAAGGGCATATGCTGCTACATCTCCAGTAGTGCAAAAAAAGTATATGCAAAGAAGGTTGGAGAGAGTAGTTCTGGATCAAAGACAAAATTTTCAACAAAGGCTATGCCGAGCCTACAAGTAAAGGGACCAAGAAGGAAACTGCATTTGGATCCAGAAAGTGATGAAGAAAAGACCAAAACTGATGAACCCAGCAACATACCAACAACATCATTCAAAATACCCACTGATATTAATGATGTATGTGAGAATTTAAGGAATTTTGTAGGGTTATCTGGCTTTAATTTTATCAAGTATGAGAAATTGAAGGTAGAGGATAAGCATAAAGTTCAGGAAGCTTTACTAGATATGATAAGAAATTTCAAGTTAACTCCTGTACAGATAGGAAATAATGTGTCGAGTGAATTATATGAGTTTCTATCTAGAAAATGGGAATTTGGGCTTATTACTAAAAGACAGATTAGAGAAAGTACATTAGCTAAGGTTATCCCTGAGCTGACTAAGAAACAAAGAGCTAAATTTATTGAGGAATACAAGCATAAATTTCAACCTAAACTCAGAGGATATGTTGTTTTGAAATATGATATTGAAAGTATAGTACATCAGAGTACAAGGATATGGAAGGAAATCTTTGGATTGATAGCTCTACAAAAGGAGAAAAATGATGAAGGAACATCCGGGCAGAAGGATAAAGAAATGGAAACCACCCCTGCACCACATAAAACAAAAGATCAAATTTATACTAAGCCTGAAAAGACTGAAGCAGAACCGAAAGAACAAATATATATAGTAAACACTGTTGATCTGACAGCAGATAGTCCAATTGACATCACAATTGATGACTCTAGTAATTTAGATGTCAAGGGTCAGGATGAGCCAAGAGATACAAGCATAGAATCACCTATTAAGGCTACAAAGGTTGAAAGAGAGAAGATTATAGAGAAACCTAAAGATAGATTTGTACAAAAGGAAGCAGAGAATGAGAAGACAGATGAACAAGAGGTAAATATACAAAATTCACCTATTTTAGAGGTTGTGAAAATAGTTTTAGATAGTGGAAAGGAGATGAGGGATATTAACAATGAGCCTAAGGAACAAGAGGCAGTGCAAGTATTGGTTGATTTACCACACTCTGTATCATCCACTCCCACTGGACCTAAAATAGGAGGTATGCCTGATCAACAGGCAATTTTGACTGAATTGAAAGATGCAATGGTGACTACTACTAAAATAGGAAAATGTATTGTAGAAACAAAGCCGAGTAGTAGCTCACCTAAATTTAAGAGGAGGAAAGTTATGAAGAAGAAGTCTCCGATTCTTGATGTCACATTAGATGAAGTGATTGTGATTCCACCATGGGATCCCAATGTTTTATCTTATGAACAGATTGAGACTCTTCAAGAATTACACAAGAGGAAGAAAAGGCAGGAAGAAATGAAAAGAGAACAGGAGCAAAAGCAGGTGTTACATGACATCAAAGATATATTTGTAAAATATTTTGACATGCAAGATGAAACTCCTCAAGCTCCTATTCTTGAAAAGTTAGTTCATATTGTGCAGAAGGTAAATGATGACAAAATTGAAGCTAATGAGAAGTTATTACAATGGTCCGAAAAGAAATTTGAGAACAAAGTACTGGCAAAAATCTCAAGAGAGATTGTGACAAAGTAGGTTGAACTTTCTTCTCTTGTAGAAACTTTGGAGGAAGTTGCAACTAATGTTTATCCTTTGTATAAGAAGTTATGTGATGTTGAATTCTTCACAAAGGATAATCTATAGGCTATAGAGAAATTGCAATTAGACTTGAAGTCAACTAGAAGTTCATTGTGTATGGATGCTAGCACTAGATCATTACATTTTAATAGATTGACTAATCCACAAAGGAGAATAGCCGAGATCATGGCTGAAGATGGTCGGATAAGGGCCAAATTGATTACTATTTAGACCAGCCTAATACCTCATCTAGAGGTAATTTAGAGAGAACTTTCAGCTATAAAAGAATTGGTTAAGAGAAATGCAGATCTTTCTACTGCAGAAAGTTTAGTAAGTCTAGCTGCCAAGCTAGAAGTCAAATTAGAGGTTATGAAGTTTGTTAAGGATAGTTGGGACACTGCATTTGTGTCCACCTTACAACTTCATAAATAGTTTTTGGATAAGTACAACTTAACCCCACCTGCAATTAGTGACAAAAACAAGGGGGAATCTGACAAGGATACAGCGTAAGAGGAGCAATACAGGTATAATTGTAAATATTTTTTTGAAGGCATGTATACTATGTAACTTTTTGTATATAGTATGGAGTACATTCCTAGGGGGAGTACATTGTGTACTTAGGTAACATTTTGGATGGAATGAATCAAAATGATAAGTGTAATTTTTCCACTAATATCACAGGGGGAGTGTTAATCCCTAAGTTTTGTTGATGATTAGTGACCTACACTTAGTCATTTACTTGGGCATTTTTAGTTAGTTATCACTGTGGTCAAGCTAAAAATATTCAAGGCCAAGAAACATTGTCGAGCAGGAATACAGGTTTTTTAGTTACAACATGTCGAGTTGAGTAGAATACTTAAGTGCCAAGCGATAGAGATGTTAAGTGCCAAGCAGAACAATTTTTGCATACATGTCAAGATTGATTCAAACTTTGAGGTAAAAAGTTTAGGCTGACTTATATGATCTTTGGGCTGACATATGCAAGCATTTAATATTTATCTATGGATTTATTTACACATTTAGTTGTTTTATCCTATGCATGGCATGGAGCCAGTCAGGAAATTAGAATGCATTGGAGGCATAAATATTAGATCTTGATCATTGATCTAGATCTCACCAATAGATCCATAAAGACATATAAGATTGCTTCTAACCCTATTATTGGAGAGAGAGAGATACATAAAGAGAAGGGTTGTTGTTGTTCATGAGAGATGAACAGTGAGTTATTTTGACAAGAAGCTTAGATCAAGCAGAGTGACAAAGCAGTGAATAGCAGAGTAAAGACATATCAGATTGTAAGATCACAGAAGGTATTGGAAAGAGAAGATCCATCATCAGTATCTGAGTTCATAACGAAGGATCACTACTTGAAACATTCTAACAGATGTATCAGGTGAAATATCTTAACAGAGTGGTTCTAACAGACCTACTTTAAATCTCTTAGCTGAGTGCTTACTTTACTGTAAGTTTAAATCCTTTCACAAGGCAGATTGTAATGATCTTTAGTTCTTAACCGAACAGACCTTTAACCAGGTAGATTACATTTTATAATCAAACTCTTGTATCCCTAACAGGCACACTTTATTGCTACAGTAGTGAAGATTTTGTGGGTGTCATCCCCACCCCTATTTTACCTATTTGGGTTTCTGGGTTACCAAAATTCTGTGTTTTGGGTTATACATTTCATGTTTTTTATGTTATCTGATGTTAGGTTAAATTCATATATGTATAAATGTGGATAATTTTTTTTAAGTGATTAAGTTTTAAGATCTAATTCACCCCCCCTCAGTATCTTGCTTTCCCAATATTGTACTTCCAACACGTTCTTCTTCCTCACGGGAACTATATTCGATACCTAGGTAGAGTGATGAATAGGGTAGATAATCCTTTCTTTAAGCATTTTATCCACTTCCCTAAATATTGCATCTGCAACTTTGGGATTGTAATTCCTTTGTTTCTGCCTGCACGGGGTAGCCTCAAATTTTAAGGGAATCTGGTGTTTGAATTTACCATTCATAAATATTTTCAGATCTTCATAATTTGAGGCAAAAACATCTGGTATTCCAGGAAGAGTTTCCTGGCTTCTTTCCTTTCTTCTTCAGTGCAACATTTCCCAATATTGATCATTTTGTGATCCTTTTCACTTCTGATATTAATTCCTTCATACTCGCTAGTGATAGGACCTCTTTCAATTCTCTTCTTCTTAACAAAAGTATCATGTCTGTTGAAAAGTTTTTCAAGGGTAACTAAGTGGGGAGGGATGATATTCCCTTGTAGCTAGATGATATCTGATATGTCTTTAGATTCTGCTTGCCATGAAAGTTTCCTTTACGACTATTAGGGGCATCTTTATGGAAGTCACCACCACTTTCCAAGAAGAGAAGGAGGTTCTTTTCATCCTCAAACACTTTCCAATCTTCCACATTGTCAGGTACATATGGTTGATACATGACCTCTACTTGGTACTTCTTATCTTTGAACTCTGGGTGAGAGAGGAGTAATGAAGCAGACACTGCTAAAGAGTCTACCTTGGAATTCAATTCTCTTGGTATAGATTCAATAAAGAATGCATCCAATGTTTCTATTTCATCCCATACTCTATTTCTGTAGTTCTTCAATCTATGATTCTTTATAGAGTATTGGTTTTTAACTTGGCATACAATTAGCTCAGCATCACCCCGGGCTCTCAAAATTTTCATGCCCTTTTCTTTTGCAGCAATGATTCCTAACAGTAGGTCTTCATACTCATATGTATTGTTGGTGTTTCCAAACTCTAATTTTTACACCATGGGTTCACAAATTCCATCTGGTGATATCAGGACTACACCTACACCAGATCTTGACGATGCACAACTACCATCAAATTCGAGGGTCCAAATATCTGATGGTGTTTCTTTAGTGGAAGATTGATCTTCTTCTTCTCCTAGTATAGTTTCCTTATCATGACCATCTGTAAACAGCATATAATTGCCAAATTCTAATTCTTAATATAGAATATGGGATTTGGGATCATCACACTTCAGCATTGTGAATTTTGTTTTTTCCTCAGGGACTAGTTTTATCTTTCTACCACCCACTGGGATCAGAGCTTGAGACCAATATAGCTTTATTTCCCCTCCTAGATCTCTACAAAAACTCCTTCTTAGTAACAGGTCGTAACTAGCAGGTATATTAGCAACCATTATTGCTAATAACATTTTCTTCTTAGGATGTGTTGCTAGAGCCACTTGGGCATCTTTGATTTGCCCAACTAGGGGTACTTGTTTGGAATCCATAGAGTAACACCTACCATGAGCTTTAGTGAGGGTAAGTCCTAAATCTTTAGCTATAGTTGATGGCATTACATTGTTTGAGGCTCCAGAGTCTATTAAGCATTTGCTTAACTTGCAACCATTAATAGATAATGACACATAGAATGGGTCAGGCTTTTGGCTTGGGAAAGTAGCCAACACAGATGGCTCACCTTGCTTAGTCAGGTCTAAAAATATAGACTCATTTTATATGGTAATCATGGCATTTTAGTTTATATTCTGACTCCCCTCTTTCCAGTAATCTACAAGCTTTTGCAGTTCTACAGGATTGGACTTAAGATAGTCTATGGGGGAAATTTGAATTCTAGAATCTCTACAAAATTGAATAATGTCAAAAGAGCTTTTATCCTTACCTAGTTGTAGAATCCTCACTCCTTGATTGGCTTCCTTAGAATTTGAAGTAGATGCCTCATTATTCTTTGGTGGAGATGTGGAAGTAGGGCCTTTATCTTTCTGACTCTGGGTTAAGACTGTATAGGAGGTCCTGTCTATGGTAGCATAACATGTTTCTCCTTGTTCTGAATCTGATTCATACTCTAAATAAAAGTTTTCAGAGTCACCATGTGAATATTAATCTGGTTCAGCTCTCGACACTCCAACATTCCATTCATCAGTCTGATGCATTTGCCAAGAATGAGCTACATCAGGATAGATTTCTTCATCATTATCTGTAGTTAAATGGAAGGCACACATGTTTCCCCTTTTAGGAGGAGCTTCTATAGATAACCTCTATGGTGGAGCAGTCAACTATAATGTCTTTCCATCGGTGTTCCTCCCTTCATTGTTTCTTCCAGGTTGTTCCTCAAAGTTTCACTAATAGGGATTATTAAATCTAGGAAGATGCCTTTTGAAGGAGATGAATTCATTGGATAATTTTTGAATCATCTCATCTGATGATGTGGTTTTACTAGTATTGGGTCTAGATTGTATCTCTCTTTTCCATTTTCCCATTGATATCATGTGGTCTTCTAACTCCACTGCGGTCCTTTGGGCAAGGTCCAAAGTGGATGGATTTATTCTCCTCAGATCATAACTGATGTCAAGCAGCATAGCACTTATGAAAAATGTTTTCAAATTCCCGACAGTAGGCCTGTTGGCTATTAGGATATGATTTACAAGATTTTTTAATTTAGCCACAAAATCTCTCATACTAATAGAAAGCTCTTTCTTGATGGAGGTCAATTATGTCAGTAGTGCATGTTCATCTTCGGCAGTTTTAAATCTTCCTTCAAAATTAGCTCTCATGGAAGCCCAATCTGTGGTAGAGGAATTGGGTAAGTGGTGAATCCAATTAGTAGCACCTTCAACCAGGGTTTCAACAAATAATTTTATGGTCGTATCTTCTTCCCGCACTGCTAAGATATTTACTGAAGCAAAGAATGCAGCAATGTATTCGTCTGTAGATACTTTCCCATCTCCAGAGAATTTGGGGAAATTCTTTCTTGAACCTGAGGGGAGGGGGTTATATGCTTCTAATTGCAATGGTCCAGTTGTAGTAGCCCAAGGAAGTTCCATAACTACAGGAGTTAGATAGGGTGTTAGGTTGACAACAGGAGGAGCAACTACTCTGTGCAAAGTTAACACTTGACAAGTGGTAGACAGAAGAGTGGATTGTTTGGGAGGTTAAGGAAGTCTAATTTTTCTCTTAGTATTTATGTTCTTCTGATGGGGTACTTCAAGTAGAGAAAAATCAAGGTTTGCAAGTCTCTCAAACACTGGGTCTATGTCACCTTCCTTCTTTGCACTTCTAAGAAATCTCTTGGACTCTAGGGTTCCAACTAGTCTTCTAGTATGACTTCACAATCGGCTTGGCATTGTACCCTTCTTATGTTTCTCCTTTGGATGGCTCTTTCAAGTGCTTCTGCTCTAGCTTCTTCTTGTTCAAGCACTTGACTAGCATCTCTATAATGCTTTGTATCTCTAGACGAAAGTATTCAGGGAGGAAATGAGATCTTCTTGATCGTCTGGGAATCCAAAATTTGGTTGGAGCACAAGAATTATATTTTCACGGGGAAGCACCATCTTTCTCCATGTTATGCTTCTAGTATTATGACTGTTCATTTCCCCAGTAGAGTTTCCAAAAATCTATTGGCAAACAGATTGTTCTTTTACACTTTAACTATATAATACCCAAATATTTAAGAATAATTTAATACAACAGTTGGGAAATTGTAACTAAACAACTAATTTCCCTCTGAATTTAAAGGTACAGCTCCCTTAAGTAAATGATCTTCAATGAATATTGATCTTTCCTATTCTAACAGGGGTATGTTCTTGACCCGAGAACAGAAGAGGCAAACCAAGCTAAACCTAGACAAGAAATAGCTTGGGCAGGAAAAATCTGATTGTAACTTTAGCCAATTTCAAGACTTCATCAATCATATGACTCCTTAAAACTGGTAATGCAATAACTGATAATGAAAATGCAAATGCAAGACTTAAAGATTTAATGATAAAACAATAATGAATCAATCTATTTCACACAGACATCTCCCAGACTTAGAATAACACCAGATTTCCCCTTAATTAACTATATCAAATCATAATACAAAATTCTAGTTCAACCACAAACTATAAATCTAATTCCAAAGAAACATTCAAATATAATAAATAGATAAATGCAATGCAGTGGAGCAGTTAAATAAATGGCGTTTAGAAATAAAAATTTGACTCATCAAAATGCTATCTTTCACACCAAAATTTAGTCGACCCTTTCATTGATTTGGAAAACAATACATATAGGGTTCCAGAGTTTGACCGTTACAAAAAGAGGCAACTAAAATGGTTCAACTTCCTCAACCAAAAATGATAAACAACAGTTTATCCATTACAAAATCATCAATATTTGGTGCAAGAGGGAATCTATCCAAACTTATGTTTTCTTCCCCTTGTCTAACTTAGCCCTGTGGGTGGTGACAGCTGTAATTACTTGGATGATCTCTTTGTGTCTGTTGACATGGACATTGGTATATTGAATGAGCCATCTGGAATTTTCTTTGGCTAGACTCTTGATTGCATCCACCCGATCCTTTATCTCTTCCATAGCTTTGAAAATACACTCTCTTAAAGCTATTGGAGCTCTGGTATTTTACCCAAGTCAGAAGAAGACTGCTCTGCTAACTTATGCACATATTTAGAGAATGATTTTTGCATAAGAGCTACTACAAGTATCTCTTTCCCCTAACCACTTGTTTGTGATTCCATGTGAAGCCCCTGAAGAAGTTTAATATCTTTGCTTTGTTCCTCCTAGATCTTGACATTCATCTATTGTAACCCTGACTCGGCTTGGATAATCATCTCAGTTTTAAACTCCAGACTCTAAAGTCATTCAATCAAAGGCTCATCTCCTTTCTATAAAATTTTGGCCTTTAGAGCTTCCTTAGTCTTCATATTTACTGCCACATGCAGCGTCACTATCCATTCCTGACATTTCACCCTCTTTGCTGTGAGAGTCTACAAATCATTTCCAATATTATCTCTCTCTATTTCCATCCTTAAGAGAGCATTACCCAATTGCTCAACGACCACTAATCCTTCAGACTCGAGCCTCTCGATCCATCGCTTTCCAATTTTCCCAAAGTGTCTGTCTTCTTGTAACTTGGCTATGATGGCTTGGTTCTCCATAGCACTGGGATAAAAATTGGTCTGAGTAATAGAAACACTTACTATCGGGGTGATGAGTTCTCTAATGAAGCTAGTCAGCTCAACCACTTCTGCCTTGAGTTGAACTTTAGCAGTTTTGAGCTCCTCAAGCTCTTCTTCTATTACTACATTGGTGGACTTGCACCAGCCTACTTTGGTGTCATGTGAAGTGAGCCCCATTTCAAATGACTGTAACTGGAAATCAGAGGCATTCATATCTTGAATTTTTCCATCCTTAATAGGCTTGGAAACCTCCATAGTGAAATGCCTTGTTTCAGGATCCTGACCCAGTGTAGACATTGTCTTCAATTTCTTTGTTTTACCCACTATGGTGCTGGGTTGCAGGGTCCATGAGAGAGTGTCTTTCCTAAAAGATCCCTCATCTTCTCTCTTCCTTTTCCGCTCTGAAGTATGTTCTATCCAAGATTTTTCACTCGTAACTTTGGAAGCAGATACCAACTCTTCTATGAATAGCTTCCTTATGACCGGAGGAGTAGCTTTTGGGCTAGAATCAAATGGATTCACTGATGTTGGAGAAGAGGAGACTAATCTAATGACTTGAGCAGCATCTTGTTTCTTCTCAACCCTCTCATCTGATTTTGTGGCTGAGGTACTGGAGGTATCCTCACCCACCTCTACTACAACAGGGGACCCTTTCTTTAGCTGGTTACTTAGGTCCCACACCTTTAGTGGGCTCTTTTGTTGACTTGGCCAGGTCTGTAGAAACTGTTTCTTCAGTTGACCCAATGTCTAGAAGTGGGCCTTCTCCACATGTCTTTTTTGGTTGGATCTCTTTCTCAGGAGGCTCATCACCTCCTCTGGCTGGCTAAGATGAATCCTTGGCCACAGTTGGGAGTATTACTGAGGAGGATGTTACAATGCTCAAAGTATCTTTTGTCAGGGTCCTTTGAGTAGGAGGCTTCCTTTCTGATCTCTTCCTTCTTCCTACAGTCCATTCAACCCATTATTTTGTTCTCTTATAAATCCCACTCATCAGGGTTTCCAAGTCGTTAATGGCCTTCCCTACCATGGGCTCGAAGCTTATAAGAAGTGGCTTTATTTTCTCCAAATATGTGTTATTGTACATATGTTGGCCAGTGTCTTCTAGTCCCTCCACAATAATGTTAAGTTTGAACCTTTTGACTTGTTCAATAGTTAATCTGGCATAGAACCTCTCCCTGCTCTCCAAGTCATCTTTGCAATTAGCCTAGTAGTCTTCAATATCATAAACATGATGAATTGCATGACTCATTTGCAGGAAATATTGGGCATAATTTACAGGGTCATACTGTGGCCTCAGAACATCATATGTCTCCAATGAAAACCTTTTTGAGAATTTTTTTAGAACATTCTTCACTTCAGACTGGGACGCACAACTGTAGGCTCCAATAGTCATCAGGAAATCATAGCCCTTCTTCTTAGCGTCGGCACAGATTAGATTCACTTGAAGTGCCTATCTCATCACCTCCACTAGCATGATCATATCATCAGGGTATCTGGGCAGCTTCAAAAGGAAGTCATCAAATCCTACAAGACAAAGATATGAGAAATCCGCAAATTGAATGAAAAAGCACCTAAATTGGCTGATAAAAGCCATGGCTTCAGGAGAAAATCTCCTTTCTGGACAACCTTGTAGAGTCTCATTATAAATGCATCATTAACTCTAAGCTATTTAGCATAAATGTTGTGTAATTGAAGACATGGGAAAAATTCATAGCTTTTAACATCATCGGGGAACTCTTCTAATCTAGGAAGCCCTCGCCAAATTTGGATTGTGGCTAATATATATATAAGGACCAAAGACATGTAGAACTCATTCTACATTTTATCTCTACTTAGGGCTTTAGAGAGATTTTTGCTAACCATGAGGGCCCAATCAATAAAGTGGTGTTGAGAACAAATAACTTGAACCAAGAAGAAATGGTGCAAAATGAAATTCAGCACATCACTCTCACCTCAGATCCTATGGAGCAATACCAAGATGTCTACAATCTCTGGTTTCATATTTGTGCCATATAATTTTTTGGTCAACTTTCCTTTGGCCCTCCTCAGCTCTTGAAACCATGCCTTCATTATTTATTTCTTCTATACTGCCTTTTTTTCTATATATTCAATAACGGCCTAACTGTATGTCATCTCTAAATATTCAGCTTTCTCTAGAATATGCAGTGAGTTCTGGATAGAATCTCGATCAATGGATAGAAGCACAATGTCATTGGGTAGGAGGATTTTCTTGGTATCTGGGTTGTATCGGTCTATGCACTCTCGAACAAGCTCAAGAGCTTAAATGGAAATAGGAAAACCAGCAACTTCTACCAACCCAACCCACTCTCCTTTAACTTCTCAGTAATAGGGTGCATCTAGTCTACCTTCAATCTATTCTAGAAGTTCTATATATTGAATAACTTCAAAGAAGTTTCTATAATCTTATGCCAATCAGATGTGATGCCATTCATCCCATTGAATCCCATAAATCTAGTAACCATACTTCAACTGATCTTGACTAGGGATTGGGGATATATCTTAAGAACACAAGAGAAAGGAATAACTATAGTCAAGAGCTTCAGATTTAGACAATCAAATAGATGGTAGATCTTTCTTGTAATGCCTCGCTGATTTTATAACTTTTGAATGCTTACCGTTTAACGGCCGACTTCCCACGCCACATGAATGAAAAGACTAAGACATTAATGGAAAATTTTGTTATAGAGTAAAATGGATTTATTTGAATTAATTAATTTTACTCCAACAGGCCGTTAAGAAACATCTTTTCACTTTATTAATCGTAATGGTAACTTTTTGGAGGTAGCGTAAAATCACTTTTCTGCTTCCCTTTCGGCGAAGAAATGCCTCAAGAGTGCTCTCTACTCGAAAATCAGCTGAGGGAGAAATTTCACTCATTGAGATGCTAAAATGGAATGTCTTGAATTCATTCACTTTCTTTATACCCTGGATCACTCATGAGATTGATTCTTCTTTAAAGTCCTTTCATAAAATGATTTGGTGGAAAATGCACTCTGTAGGTAGAAACCCACCTGTTGGAGTAGCGGAGAAGCCATTTTCCACTTTTCTGTCAATAGGCGTACATCTTAAATTCTTCCTCATTCAGTCATTCCTTTGCTTGGAATAGATTTAATATGAGTGTCTAAAGCTCTCTTATTCGCAAATCCCTCTTTTTTGACTTCCACTAACCTCTGATACTCTAAGTTTTGTCTGTTGCGGAAAACACACTCTGCAGGTGATTTTTCGCCGAGGAGAAGCTCAAAAACAATTTTCTGCCATGCTGCCAAAGGGAATGCTTTAAGGAAAAAAACTTCAAGTGCATATAAAATCAATGTTAGAATCCTTCAAAACATGACCTTTATCATATTTGGGAACTTAACTTACCCGAAGAAACACGATCATAAAGGCTAATTCCTCTCGGCTCACAGAAGAGAAGGCAATTTTAGGAAAATCTTATAAAGGTCTCATATCCTAAGAGGATAGCTAGACTTAGACTCAAGACTTACGTGAAGTTTTTTAAGACTACTACTACACATCAAACATCCACTTTGTCATAAAGGTATGCAGACCAAAAGTGGGGCAACACTCTCAAAGAACAATGCATAAGAGGCTATGTAGAATGAAGGATTTAGCAAATAAATGTAAAAACAAAAAACTCAAATTGCACTTGTAGAAATATATATGTAATGTTAATGCAAAATGATCCTAAATCATACTAAAAATATATTGACAAAGCAAAGAGGTTAAGGATGCGAGAGCCAACAAAGATGCAAGAAGCTTTTGAATGTGAGGGGAAAGGATCCTAAACCATACCAAAAAGATATTGACAAAGCAAAGAGGTTAAGGATGAAAGAACCAACAAAGACACAAGAAGCTTTTGAATGTGAGGGGAAACATATTTATGGTTGTTTTCAAATGGAAAAATAAGTTGAGAGAGGGATGTTGGGATAAAGAAGGTGGTTGAAGCTAGTTGGAGGCCATTTTATTCCACATTTAATAAGTGGTTGAAATTGGTGGGTGAAAGAGTCATAATTTTATTTATGATTTTAAATAGATCAAGTATATAACATGAATATGGTAAAGGAAAATATTAAGTGAATTAATTAAATAAATTATGATATCCATTTAAATAATAATAAAAGAATATGATTAATTATAAGGACATTTTTATGTGACTACACCAACAAAATTTATTTTGTCATTACCAACATTTCAAAACATGTTCAATATTTGTTGCTTCAACAAAATGTAGCTCTATCATACATTTGATATTTCTAATTCATATATGATGTAAACATGCAGGAGTGTTAATTGAATATAACAACTATTTTCTACAATAACATACTAATGGAGGGCTTGGACTTAAAGACCTAAGGGTTCAAGGATAAGATTTGGCCTCTAAATGGATTTTAATCACTATGGAAGGTAATGAACTGTTGCTGTTAGTTTTGTTCCACTTACATAACATGTAGCGATTGAATACCTAATAGGGATACCAAGCACTCGATCCTCTCTTGAAAAGTAAATATTCATGAAGAACATGAAAAAACTCCAAGGTTCCTTACACCTGCGGATACTAACTCAGTTATAATCATGTGATTTGCTGATAATCACATTGGTGGACTTACGCTAGTTCATTCAAGGTTACACAATTTTTTCATTGGTGATGGGTCTTAGCTTTGCAATGTGTACTCTAATTCTTCTCCTTTTACAGATTACTTCCAACTTCGCTCTTTAAACTCTAACTCTATAACTGTTGCTGCTTCTAACTATGGATGGAAATTTAATGAATGGACTAGGATTCAACTATGATGGAGTCTTATATGCGACATCAAATTCACCAAGTGCAATATTTAGACAAAATCAAATGATTTTCATATCAACACCTTTACTCTAATTCAGCACAAGTACAAATTGAAGGTCCAATGCCAACTGAACTTAAGTGCAAATAACTAGTGTACCGCACAAGGCTTCCCTATCAAATCAACAAGTATGCTAGTGGCCTAGTGTATTGGAATCCAATCAAACATCCACTAATGTAACCACACAATTTACCTCTATTTTTACTTCTATCTTTACTCATGCAATTTAATTCAATTCTATTAACTTTTAAAAAAAAAATTATATTCTAACTTTGAGAATTGAAGATAATCATGCAATACTGAAAACTTGATGACCATTCTTCATGAAAATCCACAAGAATGAAAAGTAGAGAAAATCTGGCATTATATAAGCAACAATTTCTTAATCAACCTCCCTTACAAATGAGAGGGGTGGGGTTTATATAGGAACCCTTCAAGTACAATGAATGGCCAAGATTAAGAGGCAAAACTGATGGTCCAAATTAAATCATTACAAACCCTAATTAGGGCATCCAAAAGCATCCAATAGGAAAGAAGCAATATGAAACTAGCCAATGAGAAAAATCAAAGGCCCTAGGAACCAATAGGAAGAAAGAGAAATGCCTAGTCATCAAACATGTCATCATCCAATAAGCTTATCCCTTTTTCTTTCTCTCTCTTTGCAAAATCCACAAACTTGATAAAAATCGCTCTAAGTTCAACCAAGTCAATACCAGGGAGTATGATGTGTTGTAACTCAATGATCTCCAACCTTTCCATGCAGTTATCCAATGTAGTATCCCATTCTATAATATGCCAATGTAAATCATCCATAGTAGACATAAGTGTTAGGAATCCATTCAAATGACCCTTCTCAAGAGATTTTATGCCTTTGAAATACACTGATTCTAATTCCGCCTTTAGCCCAACTAGACTCAAATCACACAAAGCATCAAAACCCAAATTGAGGAGACCCTTGATTACACCCAGGATCTTGGCATGAATTTTTGTAACAGGTCCCTCTATCTCCTCACACTATATGCATGCATGCTCATATGTAGACCTCTATGTAATCAATGAAAGGTACCGATAGATGAAGTCATACACACTACCATTATCAATAACACCTTCCTTTACCAAAACTAAAATGGGCACAGTCTTCAATGTCCTCCATCTTGGAATTGCCTTATGTTTGATATGTTGAAACTCCTTCCATACAACCACTAATCCTTGTATCTTTCCCATTATCAATGTAATATTCTCATGTAATCAAACCAATCCTGCAAGAAAAGCCTTTAATTTCCCTTTAATTCCATTTTCCCACTCCCAAACTATGCTGCAAGTGCATTGTGTGCTCTCTAGAGCTGGCACATATAGAATGAGTGATGTGTTCTCCTGCCTAGATGAGTTAACATATTGATTTATAAATTCTTTCAACATTGCATTCTCTAACTCCACCTCTTCCTTCTCAGCCTCAAGTCTATCAATTCTTCTTTCTATAACACTTGTATTTCCTCTTAACTCCTGAAATTCTGGCTTCTTTGTTGTAGGTCCAATATCCACTACAGTAACTCAAAAATATTCTGGTGTAATCTCGTTTTCATTCATTCCTGCTGTTGGAATAGCTAAATGCAAAGTGTGTGAACCTGTTGCTTCATCTCTAGTAATATTGTGATACTTCTTTTTTGGCTTTGGATCCTGTATCTTCTAAATTCTACTAAGCAATGCATCAATGTCTTCAATAAGAGGAAACTCTTCTACCTTCCTCTTCTTCTTTTCCATGCTATCTCTGAACCAATCAGGGACTGTACGTAATTCATCCATCTATTCATCTTCCCTATATTCTTTAAGTGCTAATATAACATAATGTTCTATATTATGTGTATTGTGTGCAGGTTGCCCTACATCATCCCTCAAATTGACTACTAAGTGTACAATAGGAGAAGAATCCAAAATCTATGTATCTTTCTGCACTGAATGTGTAGACAGAACTACATCATGACTGTTCTCTGGTAGAATCTTTGTATCTTCTCCTTGTACTGAATCACTGTCCATGCTTTTTTTCTTCTCTTCTGATGATGACAAACTATTGGTAGGAGTATGCACAACTTGTCTGTGTCCTTCATGTCTTGATTCTGCGCTAATTGCCTTATGTATTTTCCTCAGTTCTTTTCCCTCACCTCTATGTGTTGTACCTTGTATGTGCAATCTTGAACTGCTGGTAATGTCTTCATGTCCTCTTGAGGAATAAGATTCCACATTCTACATTTTTGAATAAGTGAAGCCTAAACCTTGCTTCATCAATACTTTCATTTGTTTGTCTATCCATGCTCTTGATTTGTCTATAACCTTCTTCATGAAAATCTTCAAGTCTGAAATCTCCTCAAGTGACCAATTAGGTGTATCAATCAGCTTGTTCTTCTCAAACTCATAGTCGAGACAAATAATGTTGTCATCCTCTTGTATTCGGTCAGGAATGGGGAAGATATTACACTTCCTTATGAAATTAATTGTCATCATGCACCATGTTCTTCTTCTTACTACCTCTTCATCCATGAGGCTTATCCAATAATCCTCTAAGTCTTCCTTATGTTTGTATTTAACTCCTCTGTAAGTTTGTGTCTTTTTGAAAGGATCAAAGTTTTCCCTTGCCTTGTATGTTCCCAACTGGTAGAACTGTATCTCTACATTGGCTTTTGTTGTTGCCTGCAATGATGGAAAAGATTCCAACATATCTCCAAGAGTGATTATTGAAGGCACCCCTTTCTTGTGTTTCTCCTTATGTATGTTGTTGAACTCTGATAGTTGAGTTATCATTTCTAATTATACTATATTGTTTGTTGGATACTTAGGAAATTTCTATGGCTCTAAAGAGAATACTTATATTTTGATGTAGGTGAAATTAGGAAACTAAATGTACCAATTCCCATATTACTCTATAATTGCAATTACTTCCTTAGATAATATTTTTTGAACATCTCCCTACATAATGTAAGTGATATACATCATGAATACATCATTCACCTTCTTGTAGCTAGCCTTTCCATGCAGTTTTAGTTCAGGGTAGCAGTCATAAACCTTGAATTTTCCTTTTGCATTTCTAGCTTCACCTTTGCATATAAGTCCTGTATATTTGATATTGCTTTCCAGCAGGTACACTATGTATGAAGTCATGTAGAATTTTTTTGACTTCTTCACTCTCTTCAATTGGGCATTCAGGTTGTCACTTATTATTTTTGCCCAATTTATCATCTTTTCTCCTAAAGCAATCTCCTCTATGTAGTAGAACATCCAGGAATCAAAGAAAGCTCCTTAAGGTGATCCCATGACTCTATTCAGCATGAAAACTAAATCATTGTATTCATCTTTGAAGTCCTCACTCACAAGCTTCTTTGGAAGTCTAGATTTGTGATTCCATTGTGCCTTAGTCCATTTCTTATATATTACCCCTTTGCACACATCTGGATTTAACTGAAACATCTCCTTAGTTTCATTAATGGGTAGTATGTGCATCCTGTTGTAGCACGGGATCCCAAAGGTTTCCCGTACTACCTCTTCACTTATGTATGCATATACTTTTCCTTTTATCCTGATTGTTCTTGTTTCCGATTCATTATGTTTGGCACATTCAAGGATCAATTCACTGCATTGTATTGCTACTGGGAATCTTGCTGCTTGGTAAAGTCTGCACTTTACCATATTTGATGCAATCTTGGACGAAAAACTATCTTTATGTCCATACATTCTTCTCTTTAATCATGTCATGTCAAAGTGTTCCATGTTTGTATCTATAAGTCTTCCCCATTTTGAAGTCATTGTAGATTCTAGATAGAAGCCCTTGGATAGCCTCTTGTATAACTCTTGATGCACCCTTAGTCTTTGCCACCCTGTATGAAGCTCAAAATTAAAATTCATGTATGTAACTACCGTAATGCAAGGCATCACTATACTTAGCCAAAAATAGATATGTCATGAAATGATTAGTGTGGACACATTCAAAGTTGTAACTACATGGCATCTTTAATTTTAGGCAAAAATGACTAAGTAAAATATATGATTGTATGCAGCCCCAAACCCTCTACAACAAGTTTGATACGTAGCCCATATCAAATGATTATCATGATGATTAAAGACCTACAACATGCGTTTAAATTCAAATTTCAGCCCATACATGCATTTTTAGATGTAAAATTCAAACCCTTGCATGACTGATTTTCTAAGGACATGAATGTAATTTGCATTTTCAGTCCCTGAAATGATGAAAATATGCACTGAAAATTATTTCCAAGACTCCCCATGATCATCCAAACTTGTTTCTAACACTTAGTAAAATTCTGAAAATTCATGGAAAACTCAGATTTTTAGCCCTAGATCTGACATTTTGCTCATAAATCCTTCAATTTACCTCTGATTTGACTAAAACAAATTTAAAATGGTGAGTAATTGTCCAACAACAACTCAGCAAACAAGAAAGGGCAACTTTGGTGCTTGAACGATTGTAAAAAAATTATAGAAAAAATCGTGCCCCTCTTTGCATTTTTCAGATTTTTATGCTTTTTCCTCTCATTTTCAGACTTGTGATGGCTGAAAATGATCACCAAAAATGAAGCAATTAATTCAAGAAACAAATTAGAAATGAAATTTGCATTTAAAAAAATTTCCAATTTTCCTCAAAAAAAATCGCCCCATCTAGGGCTGCAACAATTTTCTGTATTTTTCACCTTGCAAAAACTTATCAATGGTTGTTATAAAATTTCAAATTTTCAAACAATGTCCTCTTACCTTGCAACAATCTTCCTTTTGGCCTCCAATGGCTTCCTCCTCCTTCCTTGGGCATTTGCCTTCAAATTTTCATCACTTCTCCAACCCACCAATGGCTGTTATGTATTTTCTTTCTCTATGGAGGCCTCTTATAAAGGAAATTACTTTCACTTTTTTTCCTCACAAGCAATGTGGGATAAAAATTTATTGGGCATTTAAAAGATTCACTTTATTTTCCCCTTTACTTTATTATTTTCCATTGTTTTATTAAATAATTAATAAAACTTGTCCAATAGGGGAAAATTGCCCCACTACGACAATTGCACTTTTTTCCAAATTTCACCAAGTCCACAACTTGCTTGTAATTTACTTTCAATTTCATGTATGCATCATTTGATTGCCAGCCCATAGGAAAATTGATCCACTACTGGAGAAGCATTTTGATCTTACCATCACTTCATTGTTGTACCTACAGTCACTTTTAAACACTTAGCCAAATTTCACATTACATGCTCAAATTACCTCAAAAGGGGAAAATCAACCCCCTACTACAGGAATGTAGTACTTAGAAAATTTCACCTCTGTAGTTCACCAAAAAGGGGGAAAATTGACCCCTACTACAACACTTACTTGATACTTAGTCATTTTCAAGGCCTCTAACTACAAAAAGGGGAAAATTGACCTCGTACTACAGGATTCATGTACTTAGCCATTTTTCATCCATTTTTCACTGCAAAACTTCATAAATAAGGCATTTGGACTACATTATGATCTCCAATCACTTTGAATCTTAATTAAAATGTTGAATTATTGAAGGAATCACACTTTAAGTCAGTCATGTCAACATGTTGAGCATTTTTTATAAGGAAAATTGACCTTTTAAAGGGATTTTAACAATTTTATACATAAAAAAAATCAATCTCCTAGGGGTTTTAAAGCCCCCATTGGCACAATATGCCCTTAAATAACATTTCCGAAAAAACTGACTAGCCAAAATTTCCATATGCTTAAAATTTTACATTCAACTCATCACAACATGGCTTATAAACATTTGATTTTCAACTCTCTCATTCTGAAATTGCAACTTGACCACCTGAAAAATACCACCTCTCAAACTTTCAAAGCACTTGGTTGATTGAAATGCCACTCAAAATTCATTGAACCTGAGGCAACAAGCAAAAAGAGGGGGTCCCTATTTGCACAATGGGGCAATGGTGTGAAAACCTCACAACATCTGGTGACTCCATTGATGAAATGTTCCTGAACATTTCAAGAATAAAATAACTTCCTAGGACATAAAATCTCAAGTTTAACCTAATCAAAAATCCACTGCCAAGGAAAATCACTCAATAAGGGAAATGATTCTCAAGTTGAACCTAAGCACTTTGACCATAAGTTATTCATGTGTGTGCAAGTGATTTATTCCCTGCTCAACATGAAATTATTAATTTCTTAGATCCACTAAACTTAGCTATTTTAATATCCCTACTTCAAAAGCATCATGGATAGATCCTCACTACCAATCAGCCATCCATAGCTTCGACGAGGTTATCATTGTGGTACCACAAAAACGGTTCTACCTTTAGTGATTATTTTTAATAGCACCGGTAGAAATGCTTGCACACCCTTGAGCCAATTTTTTATTTTTCACTTTGATATTGATCTTTCATTTTGTCATCAATTTTTTTGTATTATTTTCTCATGATATTTATTTTCTATTCATTTTCAATCTTTCATTTGGCTTGCAGGCAATGAAGCCCGCGGAGGGTTTGGGAAATCACAGTGGCGCTAAAGCAGACGTATGATTTTCACTAAGTCCAACTTCACTTTGAAATTACTGAAGAACTCAGAGCAATTAAGTGTGAGTAAAATGTTGTAACTGTGTCAAAGATAACTTAAGAACAACGATCGAACCCGATCTAGATTTAGTACAAATCTTATCACAGACCAACAGCTAGGTACAACCTAAAATCCTCTAAACTTCATCAAATATATTCAAGAAATGAACAAGACGGACTCCTATTTTGTCACCAGAAGTGTAAAATTTACACATCCCACCTACTAGTTATAATCTGGAGTCCCCTCGAACTCACAAAACCTCAAAATCCAAAATGCTCTACCCTACGGAGGGAAGCACAAAATATCTCAATTCAAATGACTTGATGCAAACTAAATCACCGAGATCCCTCAAAACGCCTAAACTAACCAACTGAAAGGAAACCTACTCTAACCTCCCAGGCCAAATGGTCCAAGACAAACTCTAAACTAACTATGTACAAAAAAATATCCAAAAGGAGGCCTAGGCTTGGAAGTAATGCTTGAGGAACTGCCCGTTGACGAGAAATGAAACATCCCTACTAGTGAGTGTTTTCAGTTTAAATGCATTGTCTCCCAAAATATCAGAAATCTGAAAGGGACCTTTGCATAACTTGTTAAATTTATCATGATCTCCACGCCTTTCATGGGCCTTGTCCCAGTATAAAACTAGGTCTGAAATTCTAAAGGCCTTCACTTTCGCTCTTCTATCAAACCATTTTTTCACAACTCCTTAATGTTTTGCAAATTTATCTAGGGTCTCATCTCTCTTCTCATCCAACTGCATCAGTTGAGACAACCTAGTCTAAAATTTGTCTTCATTATCATAGAACTCTTGTATGAATTATAATTTTGGGATCCTCAATTGGACTAGAAACACTGGGTCCTATCCATATACCAAATGGTATGAGGAATTTCCTAAAGACTCCTTGGCTCTTTTTCTATCTACCCATAAAGCGTATTTCATTTGGGTGTGCCAGTCTCTTGGGTTCTTATCCAATAATTTTTTGATAACAGTCAAAAGGTTCTTGTTTTTTTATTATGCTAAGACATTTCCTTGGGGATAGTACCCGGATGAAAATTTTAAAACAATCCAATGATCAAATGCCCATTTATGAAATCCCAAAGACACAAAAGAAGAACCATTATCACATACAAATGCAAAAGGAAAACCAAACCTTGAGATAATCTTCTCTTCTAAAAATTTGATAATAGTCTCAGCAGTGCAATTCTTGAAAACTTGAGCTTCTGAGCACCACGTGCAGTAGTCAGTTATGGTTAGAATATACCCATGTTCCACTGAGGATGGTGGTTTGATGGTACCAATAAATTCAAGTCCCCACTTTACAAAAGGTCTCACCTTGATGACGGGTTGTAGTGGCATCGCTTGATTTCTCTCTCTTGTAGTTGTCATCTGGAAAACATGGCAAGTCTTCACATGCTTGTGAGTATCTCTAAATAAAGTTGGCTAGTAATATCCCACTCTTAGCATCCTTTGTGCTATGACTAAACTTTCTCCATGTCCAGTATCCCACTTTTCATGAAAATGTTCTAGAATTATTTGTGCTTCTTCCTTACCAACACATCTCAGATATATGCCTTCATGATTTTGCTTGTACAATACTAATCCTTGTAGCATGTATCTTTTTTCTTTGAATTTCAATTCTTTCTTGTATACTGGATTAAGATGTGAGGGGAACCAATGATTTAACAAATAAATAATAATATCTTTGTACCATTCAACTGGACACACTTCTTCTAACTCATAAACCTGTTGCACTAAGCCCGATCCTTCGTATGCCATTGTCTGTGCCAATTGTTGTCCTATAACTAGCTTCATTGGTTGTATTTCTAAATCGTATTCCTGGATAGTGGTGACCCACTTTCCTCTTCTTTCTCCAAGTTCATTTTTCATCAATAAAGTCTTCACTGCTATGTCAGGCACAACTACGTGAATCTTACTTCTCAAAATGTAATGCCTGAACTTCTTGGTTTCTTTCACTAAATTGTATGCTTGTTTCTCTATGTTTGAATATTTCAATTCTTCTTCTTTGAAAGGGGTACTCATGAATGCTAATGTATGTTCTTCACTTTCTTCATTCTTCTGAGTCAATATAGTTGTACATGCATGATCTGATGCAAATGAATATATGTAGAATGGCTCCCCATAATCTAGGCTTACCAAAATAGGCACATTAACAATGGATTTTTTGATCTCTTCAAATTCCTCCTTAGCTTTAGGAGTCCAATCTATCTTAGCCTCTTTCTTCAGTATGACGTTCATGGGTTTCACTATCTCTGTGAATGCTGAAATGAACTTCCTCACAAAGTTAATATTTCCAAAGAAAGACTTCAATTCTTTCTTTCTCAATGGTAAACTCAGTCTTGAAATGGCCTCCACTCTTTCAAGATCTATTATAATTCATTTTTGTGAAAGCACATGTCCTAATAACTTTCCTTCAGTAACCTTGAACATGCATTTCTTGGGATTGAGAGAAACTCCAAATTTTCTGCATCTTATAAACACTTTCCTCAAATACTTAATGTGGTCCTCTCTTTTCTTTGAAAATATTGTGATATCATCCATGTACATGATGATGCACTTATCCTTTAATTCCTTGAAGTCATAGTACATTTCTCTCTGAAATGTCACTCTTGCATTGATTATGCCAAAAGGCATTCTTCTGTATGCAAATGTTCCCCACTTGGTGGTGAAAGTTGTTTTCAATCTATCTTCTTCTTCTACAATCACCTGGTTGTAACCTGAATATCCATCCATAAAAGTCATCATCTATGCACCATTCACTATTTTTAACACTTCATCCAATGATGGAAATGGATAGTTATCATTCTCTGATGCTTTGTTCAAATTCCTAAAATCTACACATAACCTTATCTCTCCATTTTTCTTCCTTACTGGGACAAGATTGGTGACCCACATTGAGTGTCATACTGGAAAAATAATTCTTGCATCGAATAACTTCTTAACTTCTTGAAAAATCAATGGTTCCAATAGAGGATTGACTGGTCTTTGCCTCTATCTAAATGGCTTGCTTCCCTCTTTTAGTGGGATCATATGTGTAATAATGGAAGGACCATTTGTCTTCAAATATTGATATCCCCAAGCTATCACATATGGGAATTATTTCATCAATTTCATGATGCCTTCTCTTTCTTCAGGTGTACAAAATTTCCCAATCTGGACCATCTTTGGATTCTCTTTGGTCACAAGATTTACTTTATCACATTTATCTCCTACTGTAGGTTGATATGGTACTTTGTTGAATTGATCCATGTTGAATATCTTTTCTAGCTCAATCATCCCCTTTGGGATAGTATTTTTTTTCAAGTTCATTATCCCTTCTCGATTGATTTCTACTTCATCTTCTTCATAATCATCAATAATTTGAGTTGTGAATACGTCTGAATTTGTCAAGAACTTCAAGATATGTTTTTTTGTCTTTGAATACTTGGAAATTAGTCACATTGTCAGGAACTGATGGCACTGATACCAATTCCACTCTAAAAATTTTCAATCCTTCCAATTCAATTGGTGCCAAAGAGCTTTTTGCTTGTGCGAGGGCATTTTCTACCTTGTTTCTTTCTCTATATCCAAACTTAATGTTGAAAGCATTAAAATCTTCTATAAAACTCCTTGTATCTCTTCAATATCTTATCATTGCATGCAAACTTCTATTTTACTTGGTCATTTACCAAAGATGAGTCTCTAAATACATGGATTACCTTGGCGCCTTTCTTGATTGCACAAAATAGGCCTAGAACTAAAGCTTCATATTTTGCAATGTTATTGGTGCATGGAAATTGTAGTCTATGTGTTTCCAAGTACGTTGCCCCTATTGGGATAGTTAATTCAAATCCTACTCTGGCTCCATGCTTTATCTTGGAACCATCAAACCTTAATGTCCAAATTTCATCATTATTTTTCTGTTGATGATCCCCTTGGGGTTCCTTGAAATTACTTTGTTTGTCATCTTTCTTTTTTCTAAATCAGGTGATATAATCTGATTCTTTGTTTCACCCGTCATGCTACTTTCTACAATCTACGCTTGTAAAACTTCAACTTTCTACTTTCCATGCTAATCATCCCTCTTTAATTCTCCTAGGACTATCTTCTCCACTTGTTTTAATGAAATCTTACACATGGAGCAAGATAAATATAAGTGAAAGGCATTATGAATTATACACTAGTTAGGCAGTAACAAGTCTCTTACTGATGTTCTACTACCCAACTGTACACCTTGCTGCACTGTTCTCAACACAAAGCTTCATAAATTCTCAAACATTCCTTCACCTTCATCTAATGATATATCGGGGTCTGCCTCAATTAGAATCTATGTAGAATCCTTTCCTTCATTTATGATGTTCAAAGTTAATACTTCTTCTACCTTGGGCACTAGTACATTTGAGTCCTATTTTTGACGGCTACGTGTCGCACTTCCGACACTACCCCATCGATCAACCGACATAGACCGGTGTTGTAGTTTTGATGTTGAAATCACCAATGACTTGTATGTCCATCGTTATTGCAAAGGTACTAACCATCACAATATGCACCGGCTATGATGGTTAACATGTCATCGTTACACATTATGACTATTGCAATTATGATGGGTATGCGATGTATATGTTGTGCATGCAACGTATATGTTGTGCATGTGACGTATATTTTGTGCATGTGACATCCAGCTGTTAGAATATTTTGACATCTAGACATCACATTTAGTGCTTTGGCGTCGATCATTCTCTGAATAACGTTCACAATTGAGACAGTATTGACTGTCGCAATATGTACTATCTAGGATGGTCAACCTGTCGTCGTTACACATTATGAGTCTCGCAATTATGATGGGTATGCCACAGATATGTTGTACATGCAATGTCCAGCTGTTGGCTATTTTTGACATTTGGATGTCCCCTGTGGTGCTTTAGCGTTGTTCGTTCTCTGAACATCATCACAATTGTGATGGTATGCTATATTTTAAAAATATATATATTGAGCTTCTCTTTGTTTCAAGAATAGTTTAACATTCTCTACTTAACATGGCCAACCACGTGAGGGTGGAAGCTCATCTGGCCCCTCCTAAGAGCCTCTTATGACCCTTTCCGACACTTTAAGACCTCTAATATGTATTTGTAGGGATCGTAAAGGGTCATAAAGGGTCATAAGGGGTCTTGGGACACAACAGCTAAGAAACATAAATGTAGGCATCATTGTCACAATTTTTTGGAGACACAACATAATTGAGTGGTATACCCAGACGATACAACGCAACCACTAATCCTATAGTTCCAAGTTGACACTATAGGATCCAAAAACCATAGATAAGGAATAAATTTAGAGAGCAGAGGAGGAAGGCCATAATGACCAAAATAATATAGGGACCCTATATTATTTTGGTTGTTACAAACCTCCTTCGCTCTCTAAATTTATTCTTGGATCCCACAGTGTCAATTTGGAATCAGAGGAGTAGTGGTTGTGTTGCATCGTCTGGGTATATGATTCAATTATATCATGTCTTCAAATAATTGTGACCATGATATCTACATTTATGTTTCTCAACTATTGTGATATCTACATTTATGTTTCTCAGCTGTTGTGATATCTACATTTATGTTTCTTAGCTGTCATGTTTATGTTTCTTCCCTGGAAGCGAGGGTACGGAAGGTGCTCTACATTGTCTGGGTATAGCACTCAATTTCTATACCCAATTGATGTAGAGCACTCTTCTACACCCCTTATTCGATTGAAGAAAAAGTACATTGATCCCTTTTTTATAAAGAGTCTTCAAGAAAGATACATGGTATTGTTGGATTTATTGGAATGATGTACTGAGAGGGGAGGGGTAAATCAGTACCTCTAAAAAATTTTATGTGATTGGCCCATTAACCTTTGTGTCATCAAATTTGTATGTACCTATCTATCTGTTCATCTTTGATTATGTATGTGTAATAATAATATAAGTTCTTTACATGTATAAACATTCAAGAAACATTCATGAAAGAAAATAACCCATAACACATGATATGATATCATAGAAAACTCATGTTAGGAAGTAAAAAATGTGGTGGGGATGTCTACCCACAAAACTTCACTATCTTTAGATAAGAAGGGAGCCGGTAAAGGCTTACAATTGATCACTTATTATGATCTACCCTGTCAAGAGTATTAGAGTGGAGACCTATTAGGATCTACTTCATTTGAAGCTTTAGCAACACCGTTAGGTGTGCACTCTATTAAGAGATTTATCAAAGAACTGTTAAGTCCACCTTCTACAAAAGGATTTATGTTGTGATGCACTTGTTAGAATGAAACTACAATATAAATGTTGATCTGATAGTGAATGCAATCTCAAATTTCTGATAATAGATCCTGTATAGCTTACAATGTATGTATGTAATCATCTTGAGTAATTGAGTAATACCTTGTCTCTGCTCGTCGGTAGCCTTCATGTGTTCTTGATAACTGTTGTGATCTGTTTCTGAACTTTGCATGAATTCTCTTCTTTTTTCTTAGATTCTCTCCATAGCTAATATCATATTCAAATGATTACAAGTCTCACTTATTACAAATGATGGAACATCTATTTATACTAGTTTCTAGTTCTATTCTTGATTCACGCTTTTCAAATTAACTCTATATCCAAGGTTTACAACTTGACCTTGATCTTTAGTTAGATATGTTTTAGATCTGTTAGGATGCTTTAAAAAAATTTCAATATGCTTTCTTGAACCTCAAGTTAAGATTTAAAACAAATAAAAACTATATAAATAGAATTACATTGCTTTATCTAACGTGTAAAATCAGATCCACTTTTTGCGGGTTGTTTAACTGACTATCGGTTTTGATGGTCGGGCTGCTCTGTTAGTTTGTCAGTTTTCTTCTCCGTCAGTGTTCCTTACTTGAACTATTCATCAAGTATGACTTTTCTACTCCATCGGCGATATTCTCAAAAATGTATCATCGTTTATGCTTGTTGTCAGTAATTTATATACTTAGAATTTTCACATTAGACATTTTGTCCTGTCGGGTATGCTTGTTGTCCGCCGGTTATGCTTACTGTCTGCCGGTTATTCTTATACCGATGATCTTTATCATGTTTTTCCCTTTAAGTATACTAATGGAAAAACTTAATGTCATCAATCTCCCCCTTTGACATTAATATCAAAAATTGATATGTGCAACATACTTGATGCATTAGTATGTACACCTGTGTATACTTCTTTCTTAGTCATGAAATGACTCCCCCTATGCATATCTCGGTAAGTGTAAGTTTATGTACATATCTATCTTTGTTGTACATACATTATACATATCCTCATATAGTATTTTGTACATATGTATACATTCCTCCTTTTCCTTACTAAAGTATACTGCACATATGTATACATTCCTCCTTTTTTGATAATGAGGGAAAAGGTACTTACATCTTTTCAAAAATGTGAGAGTGTGAGGCTTTGATTTCCTCCATCATTTTCTCCCATTTCTCCTTTAAATTCTCAAGAGCTAAATTCTCAAGTGATATCCTCACATGCATGTCATATATGCTCTCTACCACAGACATTTATGGGGTTGTGATTAGATTTCTTGCATCTGTAATATGTTGTTGCAGAGTGGTGAGGTTTGGCAAAATTTGAGCTTGAAGCTCTGTAACCTCATTTCTAAATTGAGTCTCTGCATCCCATATTTCTTGTCTTAATATGTTTACCTCTTTTATCTTTTCATGATGTAGCTTTATAGTGTTTGCATCAAAGGTTAAACTTAGTGCACTAGTTGTTAGATCTGAATCTAATTGTGACAGTTTTTCACTATTTTCTTTAGTGAAATTTTCTAATGTGCATAATTTATGAACTAAGGTAACAGCTTCAGCAATCGTAGGTTCTAATTCACTTGCTAGTTCAGATAGATTTACCTTGTTCTCTACCACTTCTTGGCTGATCTTCTCAATTAGTTTGTGTTGATACTTCATCTCTGCATGTTCTTCCATTGCCTTCTCTGCATCTACATTCTGATTTGTGATGGCGTCGATTAGAATTGCTATGTGTTCCATGACTAACGTGTTATGTTCAATTTTGACATCTGGAACCATTTGATGTAGAATATCTCTTGCCTATTCAAGTGCTTGGGCTTCCCTATGTGTCTTTCTCATTTTCTCTTGAATTTCCTTTCTTTGACACATCACTCCAAACTTTTGAAGTGTTTCAGTATCTAAAGTGGATACATCCCACT
>MU224377.1:759647-783169 GCA_018584345.1 Thuja plicata
TTCATCATTGATATCATCAGTTATGTTACCTTTTATTGTCAAATCTTCTTTGGTAACTTCTTCTTCTCTGCTCAAGTCAATATGAAGTGGACTTGGTGGATTTTGACTATCCTCACTTTGAGTGTTGCAAAGAGTAGTGTCTGGCCATACTTCATCTATAATGTCAGTATGTTTGGGGCCTTCTGGATCACTCTCTTCTCTATCCAATTCCACAGATGATTCATCTTGTACATCTTTAATGATGATTTGTTCCTTCTCCGGGCTAGTTTCCTTAGTGGGATTTTTGAGTATCTTGCACAACTTCTTAATGCTATTTTTGATCAATATCAATTATCTTCCCCTTGAGAAATTCATATGCTCTCATTTTTGGTGATAACTCATTTTCATACTTCTTCATCATCTCATTAATTTCTTCCTTATTTGTATCAGGAGGCATAAGAGTTACAAGTATTCTTTCTCTTATTTCCTTTTCTTGATGTAGTGCAAAAGTCCATCTGGCTGACAATCTTTGTGATAGTTCTTTAGTAACGTCATATTCTGAGAATTCCAGTGGAACATAATAATGTTTGCAAATTTTTGCAATTATTGCATCTTCAATCTTATTTTAATCCTCTGTACTAAATTTTAACCATTTCCTAATGTTAGGATCATAAATAGACTGTGATTCTGAAATATTCTTGCATATTTTATCAATTGTTGTAGGCACCAAAGATTATTTTTTCTTTTGTACTTATACATCACAATCATCCATAGCTAATTCTTATAGATATTCTTGAGTTCTATTCATCTTCCTCCTTTTGGTCTATCTTTCTTTTGGAGGAGCTGGTTTTATCTTGTATATCCTCACTCTTCCTTTCTATAATGGTGAAGGGGTTGACTCTTTTGCATTCTGGCTTCTTGTTCTTGAAGCGGCTATTGTTCTTACTCTTTTGGGTGTAGGAGGAGGTGAATAATCTGACTGTGTTCCCTCTGAGTCATTCTTTTCCTCTTCTTCACTGACAGGTGACTGTCCTTCGGTTTGTTCCTCCTTACCCTAAATTTCCTCTTCACTTTCTTCTATAACTGTAAATTTCTTGGTTAAGTTTTTAACCATCTTGTCCTTCTTGTTTACAATCTTCTTGAAAATAAGATTTGTCTTGATCTTTTGTTTGGCTTCCTCATAGGTGCCAAATCTTTCTTGTTTGTTGTCAATTGTTTCATTCAATAGTGCCTTAATGCACTCATTGGCTTGTCCTAATTTGATCTCATACTCTAAATGTGAAAGCCAGGACTTCCTAGGTACTACTACTTGGATATACATGAAATCATTATATACCATAAAACATATGTCCTCTTTGTGTTCTTCTATCATACTTTCAGGTATCCTTGTTTTAGCTTACAACATTTCCTTAATGATTTTAAAATACTCATTCATTATATCATCAAAGTCTGTTCCTAGTGACTCTATATGCTCACATATTTGTATGTTTACAGGTCTTCTTGTATCCCATACTACTTTTCCTATGGAAGGAAATTATTCTTCAAAGTAAAATAATATGCACATAATGAGGGAACCAAACTTACAAGTGTTTGTTCATGAAGATCTTATGGTGTTCATGTTCTCCTCAAGTTGATTCAACAGGATCTTTGCAAGATCCATTTTCTTTCCTTGTTTGATGATTTTGAATGTTGTTCTTATAGTAGTGCTTGATATGTTATTCATTCTACTTTCCTGGAAGATTTTGTACCCTACCACACATGCACCAAACATGAGTTTTGTGTCGGTGATAGTGTTGACCTTGAGAGCTCTTTTGTCTAATTTTGCACCAGTTAGCTTTTCCACTTCCTTCAGAGATGGGTGCTTGTGAGCTTGTGGTTTGTCAGCTGTATGATATCCAGTAACTACATGAATAACATCCTTTGTTATTTTTTTTGTCTTATTAAGCCATAAATTCTAGTTATGCATTCTGCTGAGAACTATCTTTATCCATCCTATTTTGAAAAATCTAGGAAAGTGTAATGCATTCATGAGTCCTTTCACTTACATATGCTTGTGCTCTTCTTTCAAGTTTCCAGCTTCATCACATAGTGCCCTGTAGGCATTATCTAGGTCTAGATCTCCCAATTCTGAGATCTTATAGTGTATAGAGGACCTTGCATCTTCTACCAGTAAAAGCCTAGGTGGGATTCTGGAGAATGCTCGGGAATCATCAGGTTGTGATGCACTTTCTGGGTGTAGCTTGTATTTTGGTTCAACACAAGTGCCTCTGCTGACAAGCTTGATCATTTTCTTCTTATCTTCCTTCAAATTTTTGACTCTTGAAGTAGATGCCATCATGTTTTAGAAATTTAGGGTTTTTTGTATTTTAAACAGTGCGATCGGTGAATGCAGGAACTTACTAAATCTCTGTGATTGCCCGTGAATCCTCTGAGTGATGTTTAGAATCTTGTTGGAGTCGCTCTTCAATTTTTCTCTTCAATCACTCTATTGGGATCTCTTGGTTGCTCAAAAATTGCAGGTATGAAATGAGTTCAGTCGTCGATCTTTTATAACGTTTGTGCCCTAAGTTGTCATTAATGCTAACCAAATCATCGGTATACAAAGACTAAGTTCATCAGTTGAGACATAAATAACATCTTCAATGAAGGTGTAAAGTGTTGGGGTTGCCAGCGGCTTTGATGACTTCACTAATGATTATCGCTAAAGTGGTGAAGACAACTTTTGTCAGCTCAAGGATCACCGATGTCCGTCGGTTCACACTTAGCCACTTGGCTTTTGTGTAATGACCGATACATTCTGGTAAGTAGTGTTAACTTTTTTGTGTGTGTTCACCGATGCATATTTGTTCCCAATAATCGATGGTTGTTTTTCAATAATATTTACAAGTGAAAATATAGTGCATCTTTAATACTGTTGATTTGTCTATATGATCAATATGTAAATGGAACCAATTCATAATATAAATTTTCATAATGGAGTTCCATACTTGTGTAATTTAGTTGGAAATGGTGATGCCACCATATCCATTGGATGGGGTGTCATCATTTTCATTGCTTTTTCTAGCACCTTCAATGTTTGTGGCTTTTACCCACATCTTGTTTCTCATCTTCTTGATGTCATCAATGGTATTTCCATTGGGATAAGTACTTTTTTTTGTCAGTCAGTTTTTGTAATCTTTTATCACATTTCCAACCTTATGACAATGTAAACATGCCATTCCAGGATTGAACCATCCTCTTGGTTTTCTAGTCCATTTTCTCATATAGTTAGCAGATATATGACCATACCTTCCACATGTTGTGCAATTTCTCATGTGTTATAGTCCCAAACATATGAGTTACCTTTTCTTGTTGGTTTGTAGCCATTATCAGGTTCTTTTGGTGTCCATGCCTTCTTATTCTTTTTCCAGCATTCCTGATATGTATGTCCATTCATTTTTCAAGCAGGATAGTACTTGTCCATATAGGTTTCCTTCTTTGGATTTGTCACCTTGGATCTGCATTCATATGGCTTGTGTCCTTGCTTGTGACATTTATAACAATTACCAATGAAGGTAGATTTTTACTGAGGAATACCTTTCATTTTGTTTCTACAAATGTTTGAGGTGTGGCCTGGTTTTCCATAGTGATTGCATGACAGCTTCTTGGTTCTTGGAGTTGCATAAACATTCTTTTGATTTGATTGATTAGATGACTCTCCATTGTCGGTGTAACCTATTCCTGTGTAGTTGTTGACTCTTCTTTGACTGTCAAGGAAATCATCCATTCTTTTGTTTCTATCTTCAGCTTTCTTGATCAATTAATTATGTTGATTTTGAATTTTGACTTCATGCTTTGGCTTCTCATTTTCTTCCCTTAGCTCACCAATGATCTGTATTCTTTCAATGAGTTCAGTATTTAATTTGTTTTCTTCTTGACTCATAAGAATAATCTGGTTGGTAATCTCATGGTGATGCTCAGTAAGTCTTTGAATCTCTGATTCTTTTTCTTGTAGTTTTTCTATTATTTTCCTCCTATCATCAATAGCTAATGTTCTCTCTGACTCAAGTTTTCTTGAATCATTCATGACATCAATCATTTTTACCATCTAAGTTTCTTGACCAATTTGCAGCATTTTGATCTGTTCTGTCAGATGTAGATTGACTTCTTGTAGACTTATGATCTCTTCTATTGATGTGTCTGAAGCTTTGCTCATTGATGATTCAGCATAGTTGAAGTAATCTGGGATCTCCTCTTCTTGATAATATTTTTCATTAAGTCTATTTTCCATGATCTTTCTTTCATCAAGCAACTTTCTCATGCTTACTCTCGCCTCTTTATACTACTCATAGCAAATCTGAATTTGCAATTTCTCATTCTCAATAGTCTTGTCTAGTCTGTACTTTTCCATCGTGTGGATCTTTTCTCTTAAGTCTTTAATATTTTAAAGAAAGATAATTATCTCTGATACCAATTGTTGGAATTATTGGAATGATGTACTTAGAGGGGAGGGGTGAATCAATACCTCTAAAAAGATTTATGTGATTGGACCATTAACCTTTGTGTCATCAGATTTGTATGTACCTATCTATCTGCTCATCTTTGATTATGTATGTGTAATCATAATATAAGTTCTTTAAATGTATAAATATTCAAGAAACATTCATGAAAAAAAATAACACATAACACATGATATGATATCACAGAAAACTCATGTTAGGAAGTAAAAATTGCGGTGGGGATGTCTACCCACAAAACTTCACTATCTGCAAATAAGAAGGGAGCCAGTAAAGGCTTACAATTGATCACTTCTGATGATCTATCCTATTAAGAGTATTAGAGTGGAGACCTATTAGGATCTACTTCCTTTGAAGCTTTAGCAACATCGTTAGGTGTGCACTCTGTTAAGAGATTTATCAAAGAACTGTTAAGTCCACCTTCTACAAAAGGATTTCTATTGTGATGCACTTGTTAAAATGAAACTACAATATAAATGTTGATGTGATAGTGAATGCAATCTCAAATTTCTAATAACAGATCCTGTATAGCTTACAATGTATGTATGTAATGACCTTGAGTGATTGAGTAATACCTTGTCTCTTCTCGTTGGTAGCCTTCCTGTGTTCTTGATAACTGTTGTGATCTGTTTCTAAACTTTGCATGAATTCTCTTCTTTTTTCTTAGATGCTCTCCATAGCTACTATCATATTCAAATGATTACAAGTCTCACTTATTACAAATAATGGAACATCTATTTATACTAGTTTCTAGTTCTATTCTTGATTCACGCTTTTCAAATTAACTCTAGATCCAAGGTTTACAACTTGACCTTGATCTTTAGTTAGATATGTTTTAGATCTGTTAGGATGATTTAAAACATTTTCAATATGCTTGCTTGACCCTCAAGTTAAGATTTAAAAAAAATAAAAACTCTATAAATAGAATTGCATTGCTTTATCTGATGTTTAAGATTAGATCCACTTTTTGTGGGTTCTTTAATTGACTGTCGGTTCTGATGGTCGGGTTGCTCTGTCAGTCTGTCAGTTTTCTTCTTTTTCAGTGTTCCTTACTTGAACTGTTCATCGGGCATACCTTTTCTACTCCATCGATGATGTTCTCAAAATTGTATCATCGATTATGCTTGTCGTCGGTAATTTCTATACTTAGCATTTTCATGTTAGACATTTTGTCCTGTCGGGTATGCTTGTTGTCTGCCGGTTATGCTTACTGTTCGCCGGTTATGCTTATACCAATGATCTTTATGATTTTTTTTCCTTTAATTATACTAATGTTAAAACCTAATAACATTAGTTATCCTACCATTTCTACCTGAAAATCATTCCCAAGGGAAAAAGAGAAACCAATGATTAGTAGTGTCCAAAAAAAGAGGCAAAATCACAGTAGCATAATCCATAAGGATATAAAGTTTATTAACTAGATAAGTTTTTGTAATGGTGATGAAGTCATTATGAGGAAGAGGCCAACAATTTCTATTAAGAACAAGCAAATATCCTTGACACAATGATACAAAAGTGAAAGGTATGGTGCACAGGAAACCAAGAACATTGATGCCCCCATAGAAATGTTTAAAGCATGTTTTGCATTCCTATCATTGAAAAAACATTGATATTGTAGGATAACATATATTCCTATTCAAATGAAAATAGAATTTGTTGTGTGTAAAAACATATGTGGGAAATGTGATTAATGATGGATCACATCTCTTGTAACTCTTTCTCATGATCACACTTTGTCATCCATCACCATGATGAGAAAGAGTTATAGAGAAAATATTGATGATGGATCACATCTCCTGTAATCTTTCTTATCCTAATGATGGATCATAGAGTGTCATTGAAAATTTTGATAACAAAAGTGACACGCAATCGAATCCAAAAACAACAAAGAAAATATTATATTTTTAGTGTCAAATCAAGTTGAACTTTGATATCTTCAATTGAAACAATGAAATGCAAAAATTTTGAATAGAAAAGAGTTCTCATAGTTAATGAGAGAAATGATATTTCCCTAGTATATTTAAGTGATTTAAGAACATTTTTAGCAATATATTAATTAAGTTGCATAAATATTGTTGTGGAAACTTGTGGATTATATTACAATTTACTTTCACTTAAATCTTAAACTTTTTTGAGGATGTTGATAAAAAATTTTACTCTAATTGATACATTGTCAAATTAAACTCACCATAGAGACACATCGCCATCCTCATGAACTCCAGTTATGTCATTATATCTAAGGTCTACCCATTTTAGCAAACTTGAAGGATTGGGGCTAATATTCACTATTCCATTCAATTGATTGTTTTTCATTCATACTGTCTCAAGTATTTCAATATTAAAAATGGTTGATGAAGCTTGTCCAGATATATTGCAATCATCCATAACCCTAAAACAAGAAAATAAATTATAAGACTTTTCATCTATATTTCCCTTTCTTCTACAATTGAAATTGGATATTTAAATAACTTACAATGTGTTTAATTGTTGTAAGTTTGTCATCCATTGAGGGACTATGAATGTATCAAAGGAATTGCTTCTCAAATCCCTAGGACACCAAATGAGTTAGAGATATTACAATAATAAAATAAAATAAACACATATGTTTAAATGTTTCATCCACTTACATGTATTGGAGCCTATTTAGTGTTGATAAATCGGGTATGCCACCTCTAAATTTATTATTTGATAAATTCCTATAAACAACACGTAACAACTCATTTTAGCATTTTTTTAAAACAATATATAGCGAAACAAGGAATCCAACTTCAATTTGTATTTATCTTCTATACATAATTTACATAACGATCTTTATATAAAATAAATTTCACTCTTTAAATGAATACATTGAATTTGAATATTAATCCTAAATAAATAAATTAAATTACTTAAAAATAATTTCAAATATTTTTAATTTTATTGATAAATTATAATATTATATAAAAATTAGTATAAATATAAAAGTTATAGAAACACAATTTTACTTTTATTATGAGGAAAAATTTAGTTATTATATTTAGAAAATTATTTGAAATGTTGATGATAAAAAATCTTACACAATCAAACAACATTAATCTCATTGATTGTGGAAAATCTAATGTCACAAACCCTTTCATTTTCTTGGTAGTAGCACATAAGGAAGCTTGAAAGAGGAGGGAGACTTCCGTGAGCTCGTAAATTGGTTTTTGTTAGGTGACATTGCATGGTTTATTTCCCTAGACTTTGATATCTCCAAAGGTCAGGTGGAGATCTAGTTTCTTTGGTCTTTTGTGACTCAACATAGACAAAGTTCTATATTATTGGATCTTGTCATGTAATTTTTCCTCTCATAATGGATTGGTTTACTACTCAAGTTGACAAGGGGAGTTTGTATTCCAGCACTTTGTTATGATAGGAGTGGAATGTATTAAGATGACATGACATTTTTTAATTAGTAGTGTTTGTTGTATGTTGAATATATCACTATCTATATACTATAAGGAAAATTTCATATGTATTTTTCAAATTGTTTAAAAGAATGAGGATGATCATGATCATTATTTACATCATTAAAAAAGAAGAAATATCAGAGGAGATGAATGATTGAGAAACAGTATATGAAGGATAAAATATTGTTGGATGGAGGTTTCATGACACTCTAAAAGAATAATGGCCCATATAATTTTGATGGAATAGAAGTCCTTAAATGTTGAGTTAAGCTAATGATTCATCAGCATATAATCCAAATACTCTATATGATCATGTACCATATGACTTTATTGGAATAGATATCCCTCAATGTTTAATTTTAATTCAATGATTCATCAACCTATTTGTTGAAGATAATTATTCAATTGTGTATTATCATTGATGTTACACATGTATATACACTTATGTAGTGATGTTACACAAATGTCTACATCCAGACTGAGCACAGTTGGTGAATGGAAAGAGTTTTTAGTGTTGACCGAGATCATTTAGGTATAGAAGATGTTTAGTGTTGACTGAGTCACTCGGGCATTTCAGTCATGGTTGGGCATTAAAGAAACTTAGTATTAATTGAGTTGATTATTCTGTGTCATCTGACTAACAGTGGTTTACATTCTATAGTTAATTGGTTATATGAGGCCGACTAAATTGTGATTTATTACTTATTTAGAAGTATATTCAAGCCGACTTGACAGGGCTTATCATATATATGAAAGGTCAAGTTTGGATTGAATGAGTGAGTGTGAAAAGTTGAAGATAAGCATAAGTGTGGAATTCTGCGATATGAAGAGTGAAGGAAAAATTAGATGGGATTCTGATTGAGTACAAAACACTCAGAGCTGCAATAGAATATCAGATCAGCAAGGATCTAGTTATAATTAGAACAAAGATTTGAATCAGCAAAGATAGTTGCTTACACATACAGGTCAATTCATTGTTACTTTCTAACAATTGTAGCAGTGATCTCAAATCTCTTAACAGAGTAGACTTAACAGTATTTTTGTAAATCCTCTCACAAGGTAGCATTTCTATGTTGAAGTGTTGAAGACCTCTAACAAGGCCACTCCTCACAGGGTGATTTAAATCCTCTAACAGGGTCACACCTAACAGTGTGTTTTTTTAACCTTTAACAGGGTTGGCTCCTAATAGGGCTCACTTCAGAAGAGTGAAAAATAGTAACTAGTTACATTGGTGGTTTTTCCCATATTGGCTTTCCACGTTAAATCTTGGTGTCACCTATGTATATGTTATTTGTTTCATGCTTTATGTTTCTACACTTAATCACTAAAGTATAATTGCATTGGATATCATAAAGATTGCTTTGACACCCAAGTTATAGAAAAATATCTTAATTGACTGAGTAACGGTGTTATATTGTTTAAGACATCTAAGGGACAAGGGATTTGTTTTGGAGTAACTGATTCACCCCTCCCCTCTCAGTTACTTATCTCATTTCCAACAATTGGTATCAGATATTCAAGTGCTTTCAGAGAAGGTTTCAAGGCCTAAGCTAAAGATCAAAGATGTCTTACAGAAGGGAGATCCCAAATCTAAACAAAGACAACTTTCTTGCATGGAAAGAGCTGATAAAGCTACATCTATCTACTATTGGAGATGTTGGTTTGCAATTTTTGGACATAAAAAATGTGGAACCAACAACAACTATGACTGTGGAACATATGATGGAATGGAAGCTTCATAATATAATGATGATTGATATAGATTCTTCACTCGGCTACTCAGAATTTGTTGAAGTCAAGGACTACCCTACAACCTATGATATGTGGAAGAAATTACAGGACATTCATGGAGGAGATGCGAATGTAAAGAGAGCCAAAGAAAAAATTATCAAAGGACAATTTGACCAGATGAAAATGAAACAAGGAGAAGACATTAAAAGATACAGTGAAAGAATCAAGAAGGTTTTGAGTGCCATCAGAGCTGCATGAGAAATAATTGAAGATACAGCAGTAGTCAGCAAGGTATTAAGAACTTTACTTCCTATCTATGCTATTAGAGTTTCAGCTATTCAAGAGATGAGGTGCAATAAGGATATAACTCTGGATACATTAGTTGGAAGGCTTACAAATTTTGAGCTGGACAACTTTGACAATTATTCTCCTAGCTCTAGCAATCTTGAGTCTGCATTCAAAGCTAAATTAAACCTTGGTAAGAAGGATAGATACTCAAAAGGGAAGCAGATTGAAAGTGATAGTGATTATTAATCTGATGATGAAGATGTAGATATCATTGAAGCATTACTTGCAAGGAGAGTTTCTAAAGGAAAATACAAAGGTAAAATACCATTGATTTTCTTTTCATGCAATGAGGTTGGTCACATTACTGCCAAGTGTCCTAACAAAGAAGACAAAGATGAGAAAAAGTTCAAAAAGTATAAAGGAAAGAAATATTTCAAGAGCTATAAGAGCTACAAGGACAAAGGTAAGAAGTCTTGTTATATTGCTAAATATTCTGATAGTGATGAAGAAGAAGATGAAATTATTTATATTGCTATTAAGGATGAGTCATGTGAAGAAGATGGAATGATAACACTTTTCTCACATATCAGTAAAAATGACACATGGATAATTGATAGTGGTTGTTCTAATCACATGACTGGTGATAAGACAAAATTTGAACATCTTGAGCACTATGATGGTGGGAGTGTCAGTTTTAAAAATGATGAACCCTGCTATTTGAAAGGAAAAGGTTGCATTACTCTGACAGAAGGAATCAAATGTGATAATGCTTATTGGGTTGAAGGACTAAGGAGAAATCTACTCAGTGTAGCACAGCTGAACAACATCGGCTTCAAGGTAGAATTCATGAATGGTAAGGCCAAGTTCCTTGATGGTAAAGGGAACCTAGCTAGAACTGGCAGGAAAAAAAAAGGTAATCTATTCTATCTTGATCTCACTGAAAATTCATGATTTATTGCACAAGTAGAAGAAAGTTGGCTATGGCATAAAAGGTTGTGTCATGTAAATTTTGATAATATGGTAAACATAAGAAAGAACAAGAGAGTTAGAGGTATTCCTATTTTGAAGAAACCTGAGTTAGAAATATGCAAACAATGTCAAATTGGAAAGATGAGTAAGACAAGTTTCAAGAGCAAGAATTACAATACTGATGAAATCTTGGAATTGGTACATAATGACCTTTGTGGACCAATTGGAACAACAAGATATACTAGAGAGAAGTATCTTATTCTATTTGTTGATGATCATTCCAGAATGATGACCATCATGTTTCTCAGAGAAAAATTGGAATCTTTTCAGAAGTTCAAATGGTATCTTGCAAGAGTTGAAAAGGAAATAGGAAAGAAACTTAAATGTCTAAAATCTGACAGAGGAGGAGAATTCATTTATAATGAGTTCAATGAATTCTATAATGAAAGAGGAATCAAAAGACAGGTATCTTCCCCTAGTACACCACAACAAAATGGAATAGCAGAAAGAAGAAACATATCCATTATGGATTGTGCCAGAACCCTAATGATTGAAAAGAATGTTGCTGCCAAATACTGGAAGGAGGCCATCAACACTACAATGTTCACCTTGAACTGAGTTCAACTGAAGAAAGGTAGTAACCAGACACCTTTTGAATTATGGTATGGCTATAAACCTAATGTTCATTATTTCAAATTATTTGGTAGTAAATGTTACATCTTGAAGGAAGCAAGAAATGGAAAACTTGATGAAAAATGTGATGAAGGAATATTCCTAAGCTACTCATGTAAAAGCAAAGCATACAAATGTTTGAATCTTACTACTCATAAAGTCATAGAAAGTGTACATGTCAAGATTGATGAGTTTGCAGAAATATGTGAAGAGAAGAGCAGTAAAGAGCCTGAAGACTATAGGAACTTTGTGTATCATGAACCTAATACTATGCCTATGACTTGAGAAATGGTGATTGGACAACAAAATTGTTAATGACTAAATATACTAACATAAACTGTACAACCTGAGTTGCAAACTATACAACCTGAGCTGCTAGTAGAATCTAGACTGAGTCACAGGAAGAGGGAACCCAATCTCAGACAAAGGGACCTGAGTTACAGATAGAGGGACCTGATTCACAGATAGTGGATCTTGAGCATCAGACAGAAGAATAGGAAAAAATGTTTGAGAATGATAGACCTAGTGGATCAAGTCCTGAATCAAGACTGAAGGATCCAGTACTTTCTAAATATGTTATAATGCATCATGCACCTGAGACAATAATTCGAGATCAGAAAAAAGGTGTAATGAGAAGGAAAAAAATCAAAGGTCCATGTTTACTAAGTGAATTTGAACCTAGAACTGTTAAATATGCATTTAATGATGAAAATTGGATAAAGGCAATGAATGAAGAAATTGAGCAGATTGAGAATAACAAAACCTGGACTCTTGTGCCTAGGACAAAGGACAAGAATGTGATTGGAACCAAGTGGATTTTTAGAAATAAGATGAATGAAAATGGTAAAGTTTCTAGAAACAAGGATAGACTAGTTTGTAAAGGATATGCTCAAGAAGAGGGTATTGATTATGGAGAAACTTTTTCTCATGCCGCTAGACTTGAAGGAGTCAAGACTCTTCTGGCATATGCTACACATAAAGGATAAAAAGTATATCAAATGGATGTGAAATATGCATTTCTGAATGGAATCCTAGAAGAAGAAGTCTACATTGAGCAACCTAAAGGATTTTTTGATCCTAGCAGAAGGAATATGGTTTGCAAGCTGCACAAAGAATTATATGGACTGAAGTAAGCACCCAGAGCCTGGTATGAAAGACTGCATGGTTAACTAGTAAATATTGGATTTCATGGAACTAATGATAGCAGTAGCTTGTACATCAAAGGACCACAGAACAAAATATTGTTAGCAGAGATATTTTTTGATGACATATTATTCACTAGATATGATGACTTATGCAAAGCATTCTTTGTAGCTATGAGTAAATAGTTTGAAATGTCTATGTTTGGTGAGATCAAATTCTTTATTGGATTACAAGTACATCAAATGAAGGATGGTATGTACATTACTCAATCAAAATATATCAAGGAGATACTCAAGAAATTTGGAATGGAAGATTTCAAACTTGTTGAAACACCCATGTGTACTAGACAAAAATTGTCTAAGGATGATGATTCAAAGGAGGTAGATCAGACCAACTACAGATCCATGATTGGAAAATTGCAATATGTTGTTCACACCATACCTAATATTGCATTAGCAGTTTGTATTGTTGCAAGATTCTCAGGTAATCCCAGAGATAATCACCTAATGGAAATCAAAAGAATTTTGAGATATATGAAGGGTACTGAAGACTATAGTTTATGGTATAAGAAAGGTGGGAACTTTGATTTGAAGACATTCATTAATTTTTATTGGGTTGGAAGTGTTGATGACAAGAAAAGAACCAGTGGTGGAGCTTTCTTTCTTGGAAAGAGGTTAGTGTCTTGGAATAGCAAGAAATAGAATTGTATCTCTCAGTCTATAGCAAAGGCATAATATGTTGCTGTAGTAGTGAACTGTTCAAACATCATATGGTTCAAGAAGCTATTGTCAAGAATGAAGGAAGAAGTAAAAGAACCAATTATTATCTATTGTGACAACACCAGTGCCATTAACATTTCAAATAATCCTACGATGCACACCAAAACCAAACATATAGCAATAAAGTATCATTTCTTGAGGGAATTGGTATAGAATAAAGAATTAAGGTTGGAAAATGTGAGTACTAAAGAACAAGTTGCAGACATATTCACCAAACCTTTACCTAAGGATGCATTTTTTTATCCTAGAGGAAAGCTAGGGGTGCTTCCCCTAATTGAAGCTCACTAAAATGCAGTTTAGTGATGCATCAACCTGAGCCACAGTGAAGATCTATCAGTTGATATAGGTACATCAGAGCCCATTGCAGATGAATTAGTACATTCAGGTACATTACAACTTCAAAGAGAAATAGTATTGACTATTGGTATTGGTATTTAGTATTTGTGGAGATGGATTCTTTGGTATCTATTTTCAAAGAGGGAGAGTTTGATATAATACAAAAGAAATTACTTAAGGGAGAGTTTTTGATGTCAGAGGGAGAAATCTTATCAAGAGATAGAGTTTGATGAAAGAGGGACTTTTTGGATGAGAATTAGAATGAAGCTAAAGACATTAAAGAAATTTTTTTGTTGCTCTACAATTCTTTGTATTATGACATGTTGTGTTTCCATCAATGCCAAAGAGGGGGATTGTTGAAGACAATTATTCAATTGTGTATTGTCATTGATGTTACACATGTATATACACTTATGTAGTGATGTTACACAAATATATACATCCAGACCAAGCATAGTTAGTGAATGGAAAGAGTTTTTAGTGTTGACCGAGATCAGTTGGGTATTGAAGATGTTCAGTGTTGACCAAGTCACTCGAGCATTTCAATCATGGTTGGGCATTAAAGAAACTTAGTATTAACAAAGTTGATTATTCAGTGTCAGCCAACTAGCAGTGGTTTACATTCTATAATTAATTGGTTATATGAGGCCGACTGAATTTCGATTTATTACTTATTTAGAAGTATATTCAAGCCAACTTAACAGGGTGTATCATATATATGAAAGGTCATGTTTGGATTGAATGAGTGAGTGTGAAAAGTTGAGGACAAGCAAAAGTGTGGAATTCTGTGATATGAAGAGTGAAGGAGAAATCAGATGGGATTCTGATTGAGTACTAAACACTCAGAGATGCAATAGAATATCAGATTAGAAAGGATCCAGTTATAATCAAAATAGAGATATGAATAAGCAAAGACAGGTTCTTACACATACAGGTCAATCCATTGTTACTTTCTAAAAAATGTAGCAGTGATCTCAAATCTCTTAACAGAGTAGACTTAACAGCCTTTTTGTAAATCCTCTCACAAGGTAGCATTTCTATGTTGAAGTGTTGAAGACCTCTAAAAAGGACACTCCTCACAAGGTGATTTAAATTCTCTAACAGGGTCACAGCTAACAGTGTGTTTTTGTAACCTTTAATAGGGTTGGCTCTTAACAGGGCTCACTTCAAAAGAGTGAAAAATAATAACTAGTTACATTGGTGGTTTTTCCCATATTAGGTTTCCACGTTAAATCTTGGTGTCACTTGTGTATATGTTATTTGTTTCATGCTTTATGTTTTTGCACTTAATCACTAAAGTATAATTGCATTGGATATCATAAAGATTGCTTTGACACCCAAGTTACAGAAGAATATCTTAATTGACCGAGTAATAGTGTTATATTGTTTAAGACATCTAAGGGATAAGGGATTTGTGTTGGAGTAATTGATTCACCCCTCCCCTCTCAGTTACTTATCTCATTTCCAACACCTATTATTCACTCAATATGATCAATGTCCCATATGATTTTTGTAAAAAAGAAACAACTCAAAGTTTAATGCTATAGAAACCATCTTATGTTTACTATTAAGCCAATGATTCATTAACCTATAATCCAAACACTCGATATGATCATTCCTCATATGACTTTGGTAAAATATATACCTCTAAATGTTTGATGTTAAGCCAATATTTAATAAATATGATCCAAATTTTAGCTAACTAAATTCCCACAATCATTAAACTACTTAATAAAATAGCTTAAACAAAGATACCACATTTTCTTCTTAGGTTTTCTCCAACGTAAGGTATCTAAATCTGATGTGACAGAAAAATATTTTTTCGAAGAGGATTTGTTATGGTATTTGATATAGGAATGAGAATAAATGATTGAGGTATATATCTTCAGTCAAAGTTGTCAAAATATATGAATCTTAGTAGACTGGGCTATATAAGAAACATACCATATCCTTCATTCTATTGCATCTACATGTAGATGCTTGTCACCATTTTCAAATCATATTGTGCAAGAGAAAACAAAGTTACTATAAAAGTTTATTCGGATATCATTTTCAAAATGATGTCTTTATGTTCTCATTTTTAGGGGTCCCTAAGGAACACATGAAGGTTAAGAATCATGTGAATGAGATTAAACTCCATGAAGATAATACCCTATATTTCAAATAGTCACAACATATGTTGCAGTTCAGAATTTAATCCTGCTCTTTTCCTTTAAGAATTTCTGCTATGTTTGTGGGTTGCAGACAGAAAGTTATTTGCTTCTATCATGTTCTGATTTTAGTTTTGCTTTGATTAGGACAGGTTTCTACGTGGTTTCATTTATCTTCTTGATAGTCTGTTAATTTTTTTCTTAAATATAATATATAAACGATAGTCAATCAATTAAATTACAATTTTTTACATCACTTTTATAAAATACATAAAACTACAACTCTTTATATCAATTTACAAACTATCACAAATTAAAGTTTTCAATCAAATAACCCACATTAAAATTTTATTACATTCTATAAAATCCTAAACCCAGGAAAAGTCTCTTATAGTTCTTCGAGGTTTATTAGCCTACTGACTTCAGTCGGAATCACACGTGCCATATGGTTTCTGTCAAGTCTCATATTTCCCAACAATATTACCAAAAAAACAAATTAAACAAGAACCCATACAATTCTGGTCTATGAAGCAGCCATGAAAGACATGGCAAGAAAAGACACAATTAAAATGATTGATACTCACACAACCCTCAAATTGGGCACTAGTACCAAAGTACGGGGGATCTCTCCTTCAAACTCATTACTTTCAAATAGTCTATAGATGGTAATAAAAAGTGCTCAGAAAAGATGATATATTTATATATTACATGCTGAAGATCATAACATATGAGAAAAAAAACAATTTTTTTGTACTCACAAGTGTAACAGATTCATCTTCTCACTGAAGAGTTCAGCTGGAATTTTGCCTAAAATTTTCTTTAGGTTGAAGTAGCTTCAAAAACCACAAGCAATGTTTCAGTAGTTTACCAATCAGTAATCATATGACTGATGAAATTAATTTTCCATTAGTATGAAAATAGAATTTTTGATAAGCATACACAAAAATATAGGTCAAATAGAAAACCAAAAATGTAGATATAAGAGATCACCAAAAATGGCTAAGTACAAAGAAAATCGACGACACAATTTTGTGTGTACACCAAAAATGCAAAGTTAGAAGGATAAAGAGGAACCCGACATGCAGGATATAGTGAAAACTAAGAAATAGTTAAAGAGGAAACTGAGAGAATAGTTCAAGCAAGGAACCCGAAAGAAAGTCAACTAACTTCAGAGCAAAATCGACCGTCAGAAACTGAAAGTCAGTTGCAGTCTGCAAAAAGTGGATCTGGATTCCACGTCAGATAAAACAATCATGTTCTATTTATAGAGTCTTGATTTGTTTTTAAAAACATTTCTTTAGGGAAAAGAAACATGAATCTAAGTTCTTTAATCATTCTAACTTATTTAAAACACATAGACTAGGAGATCAAGGTAAAGATGTAAACCTGTGATCTTAGAGTTAACATTGTTTTACGTGAAACTTGATTAGGTCAATCTGTCTTATAAATAGAATATGTAATCATTCATTATTATGCATGATGAGAGGGATGAGAAAGGATATGAGAGGATGAATGAAGCATACGAGCACACCTATGGATCAGAATGAGAGTTTTATGAACCAGAAGAGCAAAAGGTGAATTTGGTTAGCAAGAACCAAGAACAGAGACTACCAAGCATCAGAGGTATTATTCAATCACAATGGGGATATAATTATTTATGTAATCTTAAATGGATCTATATCAGCAATAGGATATTGCATACACCAGGTAAAATTATAATTTTATATCATTCTAACAAGTGAAGCAAAGTGTAAAAATCCTTCCAAGGAAGGTGGATTTAGCAGTCCAACTATAAATATCTTAACCGAGTGCACACTCAACAATGTTGCTAAAGCTCTTAGCCGAGTAGACTTTAATAGGTCTCCATAGAGACTCTTAACTGGGTAAATCATCAGAAGTGATCAAATTGTATGCCTTAACCAGCCCCTTCCAAACTGCAGATAGTGAAGAATTTGTGGGTGCTATCCCCACCATAGTTTTTACTTCCTAACAGGAGTTTTCTATGATATCATATCTTGTGTTATGTGTCAATTACCTTCATGAATGTTTCTACGAATGTTCACAGGTTTGATTAAGTTTATGAATTGATATATCTTGCATCAAGATAGTATAGAACATATGGTTGGATAAACATTTGATAACTTAAAGGATAAAGTTTATAAGATACAAAAGTTTTAGAGGTATTGATTCACCCCTCCCCTCTCAGTACACACTTCCCATTAATTCCAACAATTGGTATCAGAGCTAAGTCTCTTATTTAAAAAATCTTAAAGGCTTAAGAGAAAAGATCATACAATGGAGAAGTACAGACTTGATAAAATTATTGAGAATAAGAAGCTTGAAATTCATATCTTCTATGAGCAGTATAAAGAAGCTAGAATCAATATGAGATAGTTGTTAGATGAAAGAAAGATTATGGCATCTCACTGTAATGAAATAGATTATCATGAGGAAGAGATACCAGATTTATTTGAGTCTTCAGGATCAACTACAAGTAAAGCATCAGACACATCAGAAGAAAGCATCACAAGCCTAACTGAAATCAATCAACATCTGGCTGGACAAGTAAAATCTCTACAAATCAGTCAAGAGAAACAAATGGTAAGAATGATTGATGTCACGAACAGTGCTAGACAATTTGATCAAGAAAGAACACTAGCTATTGATGATAGAAGAAAGATTATAGAAAAGCTACAAGAGAAAGAGCCTGAAATACAAAGACTTACAGAGCATCAGCATGAGATCACAAATTAGATTATTCTTATGAGTCAAGAGGAAAATAGAATGAACGTTGAACTCATTGGAAGAATAGAAGCTAATGGTGAGATAAGGGATGAGAATGAAAAGTTGAAACATGAAATAAGAATTCAACAGCAGCATAATGAAATTATAAAGAAAGCTGAAGAAAGAAATAAAAGAATGGATGATTTTCTTGAAGGACAACGAAGAGTCAACAACAATACCGATCTAGGATTTACCGAGAATGGAGAATCACCCAATCAAGCTGATCCAAGGAATTTCTATGAAAATCCAAGACCAAGAAAGCTGACATGCAATCACTATAGAAAGAAAGGCCACACATAAAATGTATGCAAAGGTAAAATTAAAGGTATTCCTAAATCTACATCTTCATTCATAGGGTTTTGTTATAAATGTAACAAGAAAGGACATAAAGCATATGAATGTAAGCCTGAGATAAAACAACCAAAGAAGGAAACCTACATGGAAAAATACTATCCTACTTGCAAAATGTATGGGATTACAACACTTGGAAAAATTGTACACCATGTAGAAGATTTGGTCACATTTCTGCAAATAGTATGAGACAGTGGACTAGAAAGTCTAGAGGCTGGACTAACCCTAGAATGGCATGCTTACACTGTCATAAATTTGGTCATCTCAAGAAAGACTGCAGAGACTGAATGATAGAGACCATCACATATCCCAATGGAAACACCATTGAATACATCTAGAGAATGAGAGACAAAATGTGGAGAAGAGCTTCAAACAATGATGAAGCTGGACCGAGCAATGCAAATAGTGACACCCCATCCAATAGATCTGGTGACATCACCACCCCCAACCTAAGCAGAACAAGTAAGTATGGAACTGCATTACACTATGTATTACTTTACATCAGTTCCATAATATGTTGATGAAATGCCAAATTAGCATAAGTAAAGATGCATCATGGTATTACTTGTTAAAATCTGTGATAACTATGCTATCAGTTAATACATACCAAAATCCTTTGGTATACACTCAAAAGTTAAAACTGCCTACACTTACCAAGAATTGTCAGTTAAACATGAGAAAACAAAGTTGCTAGTGTAAATCGAGACTCATCGGTAATCAAGCAAATTCAATAAGTTGTTTACAACACCGAAACCTATTGGTAAAAGAAAAGAGAAAAATGACCGCCCCAAAATAGTTGTCACTAAAAAGAGAAGTTGATGTTCAAACCAATGAACTCTATCTTCGAACATCGAGGAGTTGTTGAGCATTAATGACTCTCTTTTTAGGGAAAATTCCTATAAAAGGATGACAAAAGGGCTTCATTATTCACCATGACCAGAGTAGAGCCAAACAACAAAATCATCACAGAGCAACTTCAACTCGATCAAAGAACTCCAACAGATCAGTGATCATTGCAAGTGTAAACAGTAAGTTACTACACCAATTGAGAACTCTGTTTACGCATTTTTTAGAAATCCCTAAATTTCTCTGAAACAATGGCCATGACCTCAAGAACCACCAAACAGAAGAATATCAAGAAGCATGAGGTAAAACTCATCAATAATTGTGTGTGTGAAGAACCACATTACAATATTCACCTTGAGGTTTCTTCACAACCCAATGATGTTGGAGAATTCTTACGAATACCAGCTAGGGTTTTTCTCATCGAAGACGTGGGAGCTTACATCCACTGCAAGATTATAGAAATTGGTGATTTGGAGGTAGAACAAGCTTACAAGAAGTTGTGAAATGAAGATGGATCCTTAAAAGATGAACATAAACACATAGAGGTGAAAGGGCTCACTAATTCCCTACTGTTCCCAAAGGCATTCAAAACTGAGTGGATTCGGTTAGTACTAAGTTGAATGCACAATCATAAATTATGGCTGGATGAGCCTAAGATGATAACCTAAGATGTTATCCATGGAGTCACTGGTTACCCTGTAACCAAGAAGGTAAAATCATTGAAACATCCACCCAAGGCTTAGATTGAGAAGAACACATAGCAAAGTGTGATGGCAGAGGCTTGAAGGTATCAAATATAACCGATGATGAACTTAAATTTGGAGCATGTGTTATACATTACAAATTCTTCCAAGAAAGAAGGATGAACAACATAGCATCTGGTGCAATTGATACAGCTTACAAGATTGTGAATAAAGGCACTTAGTTGGATCTATTGGCACTTCTACTGAGCCAGCTAGAATAAAATTTGTATACTATAAGAAATGCTAAGACAAATACATGTAAGTTTGGATCACTTATCATGTGAATTTTATTCTACTTTCAAGAAACATTTCCATTAGTAGGAGATGTAAAATTGGATTCCACAAAACCAGTCACCATGCAAATTAGTGAATACATAAAATCACTAGGAGACAACTTTGAAATAGTCATGGATGAGTACTTCATAGGATTCAAGGACCGAATGCAGAAAAGGGTAAGGATCCTTGAACAACTTATTGAAAAGTTCAAATATGACATATGTTTCACTGTTGACACCGACCACACATACATCAAACCTATTGTACTATTTAAAGCATGGCTACAACCTCTAGAGTATGAGGTAAATATTGATCAAGCATCCAAGGCAATCGATGCATTGATAAATGAACTATTAGATAAGTAATAACCTAAGTTTGGAACTGTATAGTCAAAAAATGGAAGCACTTCCATTGTAGATGTGTTTATCCTTCTGAGTAAGTGGTTTGGGGTCATGAAAAGCACCTTGAATGGCTTCTTGATCTTGACATGGCTTCTCCCCTGTTTTGTCCCTCTTTCCACTCTTGTTTAGCCTAATTTTTGCATTCTGAATTGTAGACTGGTGATTCTAGGCTTCAAGGTCAAGGTTGACCTTTTAGGTCTATGTCAACCTTGACCCTGACCTAGGTTATGGTTGACCTTAACCCTAACATAGGTCAAGGTTGACCTTGACCCAGGGTTCAAATCCTGAGGTCTCATAGTTTTTGGAGGTCAGCCTTTGCAAAAAGTATTTCCCGCTTCCAGGTCAGCTGTTTTGGGTTCTGAAGTGTTGATTCCTAAATTATATTTAATATAGGTCCTCTCCTAGGGGTAAAATCTTTAATTGGAATTTAATCCTCCTATGTAATCCTCCTTAGAAGATTGTGCCCTAATTCCATATAAAAGGGAAGCTTTCTCTCTCATTTTCTCTGAGTCTTCTAAGTGATACTAAGTCCTCTATTGAAGCATATGCATCCTTGAGAAATTGAGAAACATCATCAAGCAATCAATCAAGAAATATTTCAAGAAAGTATTCATCCATTCAAGCATCCATTTTCATGAAGGAGATCCATTGGAGGCTATTGAAGGATTGAAGCTACATAGTGCCCTTTTTGGTGATCTCTCCATCCACCTTCTTCCAAGCCTATTCCAAATTCAAGAACCCATTAAAGAATTAGTGTTGGAGATCTAAAAGCAAGAGATTGAAGACATCCTACATTCCTACATTCTACATTTTGAAGCATACTTGTGGATTCAAGGATTCAAATCCTCCACAGGGACGTTTTCAAGCAAGGTGAATTTATGCATTTACTTTGTCCATTTCTACAATTTCAATTACATATATTTGAGGTTAATTCCAAAACTAGGGTTTGACAAAGGAAAAACCCTCCCCCATAAAAAAAAATCCTTTTTTTCTTGCAGGTACAAGTTCATAATAGTTGATTTGAGACCAGATTTGGATACCCTTTTCGGCTTTCTTTCAGACGGGGTGAACAGATTTTATGTCAGACCTGTGCAGGTCAAGGTTGAAATTATTGGGTTAGGGTTGACATTTGTGGGTCAAGGTCAACCTTTTTCATAAGATGACATTGGAATGGAAAAATATTTTTGGGTTTTGTTCGTCTCTGCATTCCAGTTCGGGATCAACTGTCAGTTTTTCCAGAAACAGTCTACAGACCTCAGAAAATAGCATTCTTTGATCTGCAAATTTGTAAGGTTGGTTCTTCTTCCTATCCTTTTCAATTACTATAATCAAGCATATTTATTTAATCCATTTACAGAATTTAAGACATTCTTCTCATTCTCTTTTCCAAATAGTTGATTCATTTGTGCATTAGCCCTTCCCTTGGGTTGATCAAGTTGGATCTTCCAATTGTGCATTTGAGGATAAAAAGGAGCATCTTATCTTCTCCTTAATTATAATTGCAATACTTAATCAATACAATTCAATTAAGGTTAAAGAATTCAATACATTCTAGGCAACTTAAAGGACAAATTACACATCAACACATTTCCTATTTCAAACATTACATTTCAAGATAATCAATAATCAATCAAACCATTCTTTCTTAATACATTATACATTTTTAATAAACATATCTCTATTCCATCCCCATTACATTTTGGTGAGATAAACATTTATTATCTTTTATTATCTTACATTTTGGTGAACCCGCGATAGACAACTCTTTCTTTTTGGTGTTAGATTTACATTGTTTATGCTAGATCTTGCATTTCTTTTCTTTATCAAATTGCATTTAAATTCAATAGATCAAAATTTTGTGTTAGTTCATTGGCATTTTATTGGTGTATGAGCTTTACCACATCTAGTCCTACTTATAGTATCCCGGTTAGAAGAAGTCGTAGACTTATGGGTTCCTTTGATCCCGAGTCTTGCTCTCCTTTCCTTAGGATCCTGGATGACAATTTGATAACTCATGATTACAATCCTTCCATGGAGCATAACTCTTCTCACTCATCTCATGATGAAGATGACACTTTAAGAGTTCCTCCTGAACAAGTGCAAAACCTTTCAACTGAACTTGATAAAATGGGAAATTGGCTTATCCAAGA
>MU224377.1:786176-807996 GCA_018584345.1 Thuja plicata
ATTCATTTGCAATAATATTATATTTCTATGTACATGTTATCTTATGATCATACTGACCCCACATTAGGTAGATCCCTCTTGTGTTCTTATGTATGTTTATATTTTATTTCCCTTGATTTGTCTTCCTGTGGGGGCATCTCACAGTGGAAATGTAATCCGTAGAGTTGTTGATGTTTTTTTTAAAACCATTGCTCCTATTAAAGTGTTAGCAATGAATTTAACGTGGGGGCATACACTCTACTCACTTTTTTCACACACACATGTTCAAAATAATTTTCAAGATTTAAAACTTTTCCCTCTATGGATTAAAAGAAACTAATCCTTAAAGCATGGTCATTTTTACTTTTTTGGGTCTCTTGATCCCTCCAGTTTAAATTTACATGGATCTCTTGATCCTGCCAGTTTTCAATTTACAATAATTTGATCCCTTTAAGAATGGATCTCCCTGATGGGTTGACTAGTGAGTAGCCACATTCACTAGGTAGTTCAATTCCATCTTTCCAGTTACGCCTTTTGTGTGGTTCACAATGAGACATAAGTTCTCATTGGGTGAGATAATCACACCCTTTATCTCTCTCCTTAACTAAGTGATGTCTCTCTTATTGTGATCTTAGGGTGGATAAAGAATTAAGTCCCTTGGGGGCTTGAGGTTTTCTTTATCCCTTTTGGGTCCAATAAGATTGTCTTTTCTGTATATTCTCCTTTACCAGGAGTTTTTTGAGCTCATACTCTTGCTAAAGTGGGGGCTAAATGTATAGTCAGAAAATGGAAGCACTTCCATTGTAGATGTGTTTAGCCTTCTGATTACGTGGTTTGGCATCATGACAAGCACCTTGAATAGCTTCTTGATCTTGACATGGCTTCTCCCCTATTCTATCCCTCTTTCCACTCCTGTTTAGCCTGATTTCTACATTCTGAACTGCAGACTGGTGATTCTGGGCTTCAGGGTCATGGTCGACCTTTTAGGTCTATGTCAACCTTGACCCTAACCTAGGTCAGGGTTGACCTCAACCCTGACCTAGGTCAACATTGACCTCGACCTTGACCCAGAGTTCAGATCCTGGGGTCTCACAGTTTCTGGAGGTCGGCCTTTGCAAAAAGTATTTCCCACTTCCAGGTCAGTTGTTTCGGGTTTTGAAGTGTTGATTCCTAAATTATATTTAATATAGGTCCTCTCCTAGGGGTAAAGGCTTTAATGGGAATTTAATCCTCCTATGTAGGCCTCCTTAGAAGATTGTGACCTAATTCCATATAAAAGGGAAGCTTTCTCTCTCATTTTCTCTGAGTCTTCTAAGTGATACTAAGTCCTCTATTGAAGCATATGCATCCTTGAGCAATTGAGAAACATCATCAAGAAAGAAATCAAGAAAGATTTTAAGTAATTATTCATCCATTCAAGCATCCATTTTCATGAAGGAGATCTATTGGAGGCCATTGAAGGATTGAAGCTACATAGTGCCCTTTTTGGTGATCTCCCCATCCACCTTCTTCCAAGCCTATTCCAAATTCAAAAACCCATTCAAGACTTAGTGTTGGAGATCTACAAGAAAGATATTGAAGACATCCTACATTCCTACATTCTACATTTTGAAGCATACTTTTGGATTCAAGGATTCGAATCCACCACAAGGACTTTTTCAAGCAAGGTGAATTTATGCATTTACTTTGTCCATTTCTGCAATTTCAATTACATATATTTAAGGTTAATTCCAAAAATGGGGTTTGACCAAGGAAAACCCCTCCCCCACAACAAACAATCCTCTTTTTCTTGTAGGTACAGGTTTAGAACAGTTGATTTGAGACCAGATCTAGATACCCTTTTCGGCTTTCTTTCAGATGGTGCAAACAAATTTTCTCTCAGACCTATGCAAGTCAGGGTCGACATTATTGGGTCAGGGTTGACATTTGTGGGTCAAGGTTGACCTTTTTCATAAGATGACATTGGAATGGAAAAATATTTATGGGTTTTATTCATCTCTGTGTTTTGGTTCGGGATCAACTATCAGTTTTTCCAAAAATAGTCTACAGACCTCAGAAAACATCATCCTTTGATATACAACTTTGTAAGGTTGGTTCTTCTTCTTATCCTTTTCAATTACTATAATCAAGCATATTTATTTAATCCATTTATAGAATTTAAGACATTCTTCTCATTCTCTTTTCCAAATAGTTGATTCATTTGTGCATTAGCCCTTCCCTTGGGTTGATCAACTTGGATCTTCCATTTGTGCATTTGAGGATAAAAAGGAGCATCTTATCTTCTCCTTAATTAAAATTGCAATACTTAATCAATACAATTCAATTAAGGTCAAAGAATTCAATACATTCTAGGCAGCTTAAATGACAAATTACACATCAACACATTTCCTATTTCAAACATTACATTTCAAGATAATCAATAATCAATCAAACCATTCTTTCTTAATATATTATACATTTTTAATAAACATATCTCTATTCCATCCCCATTACATTTTGGTGAGATAACCATTTATTATCTTTTATTATCTTATAGTAAATTATGAGGAGGCCAAATCAAGAATCAAATCTGGCTTGGTTGTAAATAAAATAGTCAGGAAAAAGGATAAAATGGTTAAGAACCTCAAGAAAATACTATCGGCAATAGAAGAAGAAACTAAACAAGAAGAAGAAGCTGACAAGGAGGAAGAGATCAAAGGCCAATCACCCATCGGTGAAGCTATAGAAAAGAATGACTCCAAAGCCACAGAGTCAGATTCACCACCTCCTCCACCAGCAAAGAAGTTAAGAAGCATATCTACTTCAAGAACAAGAATCCAAACAACAAAGGACTCAACTCCTTCACCCTTGAAGAAACAAAAAGCTAGAACCTACAAGAGGAAACCGACCACAGAGAAAAGAGGGTCATCAAAGAGAAGAAGGTTCATTCAAACAAGGGAAGACATTAAGGAAACCAAAAAAGATGAAGGTGTAGAAGCAGAAAAGATCAAGGTTCCAGAACGCATTGATGAGGTATGCAAATCTATTGCAAGTTCAGGATCTATTACAAATTCTAAGATCAGAAGATGGTTAAAACTAGATCCAGAAGATCAAAACAAAGTTGAAGATTCCATCATTGCAAAGATGTAAAAATTCAAGTATGTACCAATTCAATTTGAAGGTAATAATGTACCAAGGGACCTCTTGGACAGATTATATGCTAGATGGACATTTGCATTAAAGAATGAAAAGGAGATAAGAGAAAGAATACTTGTTTCTCTTATGCCTCCGTAATCCAAGAGGGAAGAAATTGATGAGATGATGGAGAACCATAAAAAGGATCTCTCACCCAAGTTGAGAACCTACAAATTTCTTGAAGAGAGGCTTATAGAGCTTGAACAAGAAAGTGACAAGAAATGGAGTAAAATACTCAATAGACCTATTAAGGAAGCTAGCCCTGAGAAAGACCTAAAAAGGAAAGATGAAAATAAGGCAACTCAATAACACATCATAATCAAAGATGCAAAAGATGACACATCAGTTGAGTTAGACAAAGAAGAAATGAACAAAATTGGCAACAAGAATGTAGAAGTTGCAGATGAAACATGGTCGGACACCACTAAGGAAAACATTGTGGATAACACAATCATTGACATTACCGATGATCTAGAAGAAGAAGTAAATAAAGATGAAGATGTCAATGTTACCAAGGACAAAACCAATGAGAAGGACACAAAATTTGATACTACATAGGTGAACATGCCAGGAAGCATGCCAATATTGATACAAGCCCTCAATATTCTGCAAGAAATAAAAAATTCACTTGAAAAAGATTCAAGCATTCCCGAGGATGCAGGGGATGAAGAAAAGAAAGAAAACACCAAAGATAAAAAGGACATCGGAGACACTCACATTGTAATCAAAACTAACAAGGTTACAAGAGGATATACAAATCAAACAGATGGAGATGAAATCGAGAAGGATGCATAGACAAAGATAGATGAAGTGCATAAGGACACTGATGAAGGAGATAAACCCAAAGATGGCACTCCTGAGGATACCGAAAAAGTTGTTACCGACAATGTAAAGGTTGATGTGGAGATTTCTATAGAAAACTGACAAGCTAACACTGAAACAAAGTAGCAAAAAGAGGCAACACCAAAAGTAACTTCATCTAGTACCACAGACAAAGCCAAGAATATGGTTAAGGTTTTGCACTCAAGTGAAACTGTAAAGAAGAAGAACAAATCCAAAAAGAGTAAGTTGGAAGTCACTTTAGATGAAATCATAGAAATTCCCAAATGTGACCCAACTACACTTGACTATGAAGCATTGAATAAATATGGTGAGATATGCCAGAGGAAGGCATTACATGAGAAGTTGAGGAAGTAGCACCGAGACTCCATGGTGCTAGAAATAACGAGGGACATCTTGCACTAGATTGTACTCGACGTTGATGTTGATCAGAATAAACCCATACTTGATCAACTAGACACGCTCATAGAAGCAATTAAAACACAAAACATTGATGAAGAGAAGGAAATAGAAGAGAGAGCTGAGCAGAAGGACCAGCATAAACTTGTTGAGAAAATCAGCCAAGAAGTGGCAGTTAACAAGGTAAAGCTTTCAGAATTCATAAGTGAATTAGATCTAATTATTTCTGAAGCTATTTCCTTGATTCAACAATTGAGAACAATTGAAAACTTCACTAAAGATCATAGTGATAAGATAGCAAAGTTAGATTCTGAGCTAACTAAAAGCGCTAAGGGCTTAACCACCGAGGATAATGCACTGAAGTTTCATTATGAAAAGATAATTGAAGTAAAAAGGTTAAGGCTGGAACTATGGGAAGCAGAAACTTAATTCAGGGAATAAGTCACCGAGCTCCAAGCTCAACTTCTACCAAATCTGACACTGCTTCAATAGCATATCAGTTTGGCAAGGCAACTGGTAGTGTGTGTGAATTAATAAACCTTCATGAAATTAGGACAATTAAGCACAATTCTATGGAAAGAAATAAACAATTTAATCTTAAAAAGTGTATTTAGAATCCATAACATCTCATGGTTCTCTAACTAAGCTTTGCAAGTAGATCTCTCAGCCTTAATCTCTACTAGTGACCTTCCTAGAATGAGAAATTGATGATAAAATGCATGATCTAGCTCTCAATCTTCTCAAAGATGATACAAAATGGATTCAAATGCTCTCATAAATTGAAATGATCTCTCAATTTACTACAAAATGCTCTCAATATTGCTCAAATTGCTATGAAATTTCCTATAATGAGGATGCTTTGCATTCAAATTTTCTAGGATATCCTTATGCTTGAAAATGGCTTGTATTTATAGTAAAATCCCAAGGGTAGAGGTAGAGTGAATTGATCATGGGTTAATCCTTGGTTGAGTTTGATCTCTCAGATGGTTTCAAATAAGGGGAAAATTTAAATGTTGTCCTCAAAGGGTGGGACAAGATGAGTGGATGAGATTTAAAATGGTAAATGAGAAGTTGAGATGCAAAATTGGAGTGATCCATGTGCAAGTGTGTTCTCATTTCTCATTGGCTCCTTTATTTGTGTTGAAATGATATTAGGAATTTAATTAATTCAATCACTTAATTAATTTAACCATGTAGGGAATAGGTTCATTTTGATTTTATTTAAACTATACAATTAATTGATTAAAATCAATTACATAATTTGATTAATCCTTTTAGGCTTGTAATTAATTATTTGATTTCATGATTAATTAATCCCTTGATTTAAATTTGATTTAATCCACTTTGATTTGATAAATGTCCATTTAAATTGATTTTGATCTAGTTTGAAGCATTTGATGAGATTTTGCTAAGATTTGCAGATTTTGATGATACTGAGACACCTGGTCAATTTTGGGTGTCTACAAATACCCCTCTTTGAATTGATGGGTGAAGCGCATTGATTCAAAGAAAATTACATGTCCTGATCACTAATTTAATATTGATTGATACAACTACTCTAATTTGAAAACCTGATTGATTTGAAACCCTGATTCACAACTGATAACCTGATTAATACCTCTAATTGATAAGATGCATAATGCCCCACTGATAAAAGTTTGAAATTTTAATGCCCCAGATTTGATTCAGAAGCCTGATTTGATGATATGATGATATATGCCCCCTCATAAATGAAAACATTTTGATGTCCCAATGCCAATAGGATGAGAGTGATGTAAAAGGTATATCTAAATTATTTCATTGCTGAAAACATAAAAAATAATGATGATAAGATCACAAGATGCCCCAGTGTGCAGAAAATGCAGATTTAGGTCCTGGGGGATAAAAATCTTTCCAAAATTAGGTCAAAATAGCTTAAATAGGTTGAAAAAACCCAAATTTACTATTCATTTTCACTTTTTACTATTGAGATTTTGCTCTGATTTTGCTGTGATTAAGAGCAATGGTGGTCCCTATCCGAGAGCATCGATTTGAGAGAGCGTGTCGATATCAGAGACCTCCTAACTATGGACCTCCGGTGAGTGATTTGAACCTTCCTAGTGTATTTATTGCTTGTTATAATAGAATTTATTATCATTTTTAATGCTTTCTAGAGTAGATTTAGCAAAATGTCACTTAGGAGCTTTTAAATGACATGTAGGATAGTGAAATACCACATCCGCACAGTCAAATGATGCATATGAAGTGTTAAAAACTGCTTAGGAATTAGGTTAAAAGGTAAACCCCATGTTTTAAATGACACGTAGGAAACCCTTTTGCAAAATTAAGATTTAAATGACGCGTAATATAGTTTGAATGACCCATAGAATTTGCAAATGTCGTGTATGTTGTAAAGCAATGCCTCTGACACTTTAAATGACACATGCAATGATTTCAATGATGCATAGCGTGAAATGACATGTACAATAATAGTTGATGAAAACCTTATTTAAAATAGAACAAGTTGTTTTCAATTGATCATCTTGATGACCAGATTGATTGCCAAGCTAAAAAGATGTGATTCCATGATGTTTACTTAGTGTTTAGGATATTAGAATAATCATAGTAGTGAATGTTTTATGTGTCAATCAGATTGATTAAAAGATATTACAAATTGATCCCTTCTGAAGATCTAGAGGTCAGGAACAATAGTTTGATGTGCTTGAAAAGAGAAAAGATAGATTTAATATGTTTGATTTACTTAGAATGATCCACCAATAGAAAGATACTAATATAATTCACTTCATTTGCAAAATGTAGGCACATTATCGTAAGTTATATGTATGGAATATAGCATCTTGGGTCTTCGATCTAGTTGATGAGCTGACCCCTCCAGAGAGATGGACTATTGAGACATGTGGGCTCAGATTCCTTCTTGATCTTCCTCAGTTTCAGCTAAACCAAGGTTTACTAACATCTATGGCAGAGTGTTGGCACTCTGACCATAATACTTTCCATCTACCCCTCAGTGAGATGACCATCACGCCAAAGGATGTATATAGATTTTTGAGGATCATGACCTATGGAGAGAAGGTTTACTATGATTAGTTCTACGATGGTAGTGCATGTAGATGAGTGTTCACAAACACCACGATTGGTGATGATAGAATTACATCGGCAAAGTTTTCTTCGTTCCCTACTTTGCCATCTTTTCTAGGAGCAGTGATTGGAGGACTTCTCTTACCAGATAAGAGAGGTAGTGGATTTTATGTTGGATGGGGCCACATACTAGAGGACTTGATTTCTCATCCTCAGAGATTAGACTAGGGATCTTGTGTGCTAGCATAGTTATATCATGATTTACACAAGGTTGTGTATAGGCATAGTGTGGCTATATCTGCAGGTGTAGTTTTGTTACAGCTATGGACCTAAGAGCATATCATGATTACCAGACCTATATCAGCATGAGTACAAGGTTGAGGATATCTGTATGTATTTCTATATGATGGCATGATTGTCCAGCATCGTCTGGGTAAGGTTGAGTTATGGCTTTGGAATATCGATGATATTGATCAAGTCGTATGGAGACCATACTTGGGATGCAAGGGATGGAGAGAGGATGATGATGAGCTTCCATATGTTTTCCCCTTGGTGGATGATTGGTCAATCACCACTATGTATAGAGAGATTCTATTTTGGGAGAGTCCTCTGACAGTATGGTCATGTGCAGGATATGTCGCAGGGTATGGCATTATATGCAAGAGTGTAGGCAGAGCAATCCATGTGGGGAGCTCAGGTAGATTTTCAGTTTGCATGTGCAGAGAATGAGTGGCTAGGCCATGTTAGATGGGATATGATGTAGCATGTGGCCAATGGAGGTATGTGCACTGAGTATCGAGATTGGTTTTCTCATTATAGATTCATGAGGTTCACTGATCCGGCAGAGCCTATTTCTGATGTTGATGAGTTTTCTATTGATGATGGAGATGGAGATGATGGTGGTGATGGTGGTGGTAGACCCTGGAGGTAGAGAGTATAGAGATTACCTAGGGCTCCTCAGGTATAAAGAGCTATAGGACCTTAGATGTGGGGTGGACATGTGAGAGCTTGAGGTGTTGGGTTTAGGTAACCTAGACAGAGGCGGTTACAAGTACCAATGAAGAGATAGGGTTAGGATATTCTAGCTATATCTTGGGCTAGGTAGAGATAGATACAGGTATAGGAGCTAGACAAGTTCCTTTATAGGGTTAGATTCCACAAATACTAGCATCTCCTCCGAGACAGGTCCCCCCTCAGGTAGATCCACAGGTGAGTGCAGTACAGGTTCAGGGTGTACCTCAGATACAGGTGATACCACAGGTACCATTAGCACCACAGGAACCATAGGAACCTCAGGCACCTCTAGCACCCCATGTTCCTCCTATTGTTGATATCTTAGTATAGGATGTGTGAGGATTACAAGCAGGGATGACTGTAGTGACTGGACGGTTGGATCAAGTGACTATGATGTTACAACACTTCTTGGCTACAATGGCTCATTTACCTACGAGTGATAGCACAAGTTAGGTACCACCTTATACTCAGGATAGAGCAGGTGATAGGGGTCCCGATGGTTCAGGGGATGGATCAGGTGCTACTGGAGATGGATCAGGTTCCTCGGCTGGGTCATGAGATATATATGAGCTTGATATCTAGATATTGCATTGATGTATCATATGGAGTTTTGATCAGGATGATTTTATGGATCATTTTATTGATGTCTCTTTGATATACTAATTTTTTTTGATGATGGACATTTATCTATGATGCGCTTGGATTGATTTCCCTTTGATGTTGATTTGATGATGTGAGATTTCTTTATATGCAAATCTATATGATGTCTATGATGCACATCTTTTTATTTATTCTATGGATGCAATGTCTTTGATTATGACATAGATATATGGATGCAAATGAGGAATATGCAACTAGTTCCATATGATTTTGATTTTACTTTTATGTATGGTTTATGCAATGCAATGATATGGATGCAAGACTTAGTGCAATGGTAAAATGAATGCAACTATCTTTTTGGATTTTGATGTATGCAACTTAATTAATGAAATGCAATTCTAAAACATGAAAGATAAATTAGTAATGATTAATGTATCTTTTCTTTTTTTTTCACAAGATATGTAGAAATAATGATTAATAATTAATGCTATGAATAAATGCAAAAGATAATCTCACAGAATTGATTTGAAACTATTGAAATTTGATGTAACCCCAAAAAAAATGTTGAACCCCCTTGTACTTGGAAAAATTACTCTAAATAATGAAATTAATCTAACATGAAAATGCAATCCAATGCAACTAAAGGTCACTAGATTTTTGCAAAAGAGCTACAAAAGAGATATATTTTCATCATTGAGCATTGTGGAACTCGGAGTTGATACAATCCGTACTGGTGCCACTGCGACCATAAGAATATGAATATGACTTTCATCTCAGTTGGTAACCTCCTTAGGAATCTGGTACAACCCTCACTAGTTTAATGACCAACTATGGGAGTATGAATACCGGTTTCAACGGATTCAATGTTGCAAGTGGATGTTGGTATTAAGATATTGAAGATCTAAATAGCTAAGGTATCCTTTTGTGTAAACAAACAAAGGTTAATCCTCCTTCCTATATGAATGTCCTCGATGGCTCTTTGATGACCATGTCCTTAGACAAATTCACACAAGTTAAAGGATCTCCCTCAAAACAGTCACACAAAAGCCAATAAAACATCATGTCTCCATCATCACCAATCTAGTCGAAACATCATCGATTAGCTAAAAAGATATGACTCGAAAAGTCAATGAAAAACTCATCAAAAATTTCAAGTGTATCACAATGTATCAAGATTTTCAAAAAGAATTCCAAACATTCTGATCATTTAAGGTGTTATCAATTTTTAATCCTGATAAAATAAGTCAATGAAACTCAAGGATCATGTTGTAGGATCAAATTATTTAGGGTTGGACAACAATATCCATCAAATGTTCCAAAATAATCTTTCCTCTGAATCTGAAAATCTACTTATGTCGTGTGACCAAGATGTTGCACTTTTGAATCTGTTTGGTACCAAAATCCACGATGATTTCCCCCAAGTGATAAATATGATCAATGTGAAACTTAGGGCAAATGAAACCTAGAATGCAACAATGCAGCTGAAAGGCTTTATTATGACTATGCACAAATGACAGATGCAATGAGGTTATGGACAAGTGAGATGGTGAAATGTAATATGTACAAATGTGACTAGGAAAGACCTAAGGGACAAAAGGCACCTATTTCCAAGTTTTCACCTTTTGGGATTATTTCTCTTTTTCTCTTTTTTTCTTTTTTCTACCAAGGCGCCTATCGCTAGGTTTTCACCAAGGCACTTTTCTCCTTTTCAATTTTTTTTTTTTTTTTCTTATTTTTTTTGTATCATCAAGGTGCCTATTTGCTAGGTTTTCACCAAGACAACATTTATTTATTTTCAATGTTTTTTATTTCTTCATGCTCAATTTTCTCCTTTTTCTGATTCTTCTTCTTTTTCCAATGTTTTTGGCTTTTTTATCTTTCTGATTTTTGTGTATTTTGATCTTTTTCTCCTTTTTTGGATTTTTAATTTTTCTCATGTGCAAAGAAGATGTTAACTCATCTGATACTCTTTCATATGATTCTCTTTCATCTGATTAGGTATGAAACCTCTTTAAATGAATGCTATTAATGGGTTCTTGCAAATCATCCCCTTCACAATCAGCTAGTTTGTATGTTCCTGTTCTAAAAGAAGAAACAATTACAAAAGGACCAAGCCAATTTTCTTCCCATTTTCCTTTATTTTCCCTATCTGCCTTATTTTTAGGGTTTTCTCTTAATAGTAAGTCTCCCACTTGAAAGGATCTTGGTTTGCTGTGTTTGTTGTAGTTTCTCGAAATTTGATTCTGATACACTTTCAAATGATCATATGCTTGGGTTTGATGTTCTTCCAACAATTCCAATTGTTGAAGTCGGGAAACCCTATAATCCTCATCCATAATTAATCCATGTAGTGACACTCTTAGGGATGGTATTTCAACTTCTAAGGGTAGAACAGCTTCAGCCCCATAAACCAAAGAAAGTGGTGTAGCTCTTTTTGGTGTACAGATGCTAGTTCTATAGGCCCACAATGTCAAATTTATCTGAATATGCCATTCTCTTCCTGACTTATCAACCGATCTCTTCAATATTTTGAGGGTATTCTTGTTTGTAGCTTCGACTTGCCCATTACCTTGAGGATAGTAAATGGAGGAAGAATGGTGAATAATATGAAAGGTTTCACAAAGTTCATCCACATATTTGGTTTTGAATTGTTTTCCATTGTCTGTAATGATGACATGAGGAATACCATATCAAAAAATAATGTGATTAAGGATAAACATGGAAATCTGCTTCCCTGTGGTAGTTGTCAAAGGAATGACCTCTACCCACTTAGTAAAATATTTTGTCGCTGTGAGGATATACTTATGTCCATTAAAAGATGGTGGGTAAATCATTCCAATTAGATCAAAACCCCATTGATAAAATGGCCATGGTGTAACAAAAGGATGTAATTATTGTGCAAGTGCATGGATCATATCATCGTGATATTGGCACTTAGCACACACTTTCACAAATTGACAAGCATCTTTTTCTATGGTTTTCCAAAAATACCCCATGCGAAGGATTTTCTTTGCTAAAGTTAATCCACTAGAATGCAACCCACAAATCCCCTTGTGGAAATCTCTTAAAGCTAACCTAGATTCCTCTTCCTCTATACATCTAAGGAGCATTCTGTCAAGACCCTTACGATACAATGTGTCAGATAGGATGGTATAATGAGCCAATTGTCTTATGAAATGTCATTTTTGGGCTCAGGTTTGGTCCAAAGGTAGGGTTTGATTTTTAAGGTAAGTATAAATTGGTCCATACCAAGGTGAGTCATGTCCATTAAGAAAAGAAATTATTTGGTTATCGGGTAAGTCAAATGTCGGCTTTTCCAACTCTTCCACCAAGAATTCGTACCTTGCATTCTGATCAGGCATTTGGAGTAATGAAGCTAAAGTAGCCATTGCATCGGCTTCTCTATTTTTGTCTCTTGGAATTTTCTCAAAGGTAATCAAAGAAAAATATTTCTTCCAATTATCCACCATCCTTTTATATGGCATCAATTTTTCATCTTTGGTATTGTATTCATCATTGACTTGGTTGATGACTAATTGAGAGTCTCCATAAACTTGTAATTCTGTGACATTCCATTCCAAAGCCATTTTGATACCTATGAACAAAGCTTCATATTCAACAATATTATCCGTGCAAGGAAATAATAGTTTGTAAGATTTTGGAATTGCGCAACCTTGAGGTGTTATCAAAATAATTCCTACCCCTAAACCACTTTGAGTATAGTATCCATCAAAATATAGAGTCCATGTCTTTGATTCTACATTAACAATCTCTGAATCAGGAAATTCCACTTCAATTGGATGTGTAGACTCTAAAGGATTTTTGGCCAAATGATCAGCAATTACTTGTCCCTTAATTGCTTTTCTATCTACATACTCAATGTCAAACGCACTAAGTACCATCACCCACTTTGTAATTCTTCCGGTTAGGGTTGTTTTACTAAGTAAATACTTCAAAGGATCAATTTTGGAAATTAACTTCACTTTATGCATCAACATGTAATGTCTAAGCTTTTGAGAGGAAAACACCATAGCTAGGCAAGCCCTTTCTATGAAGCTATAGTTCAATTCATACTTTATCAATTTTCTACTCAAGTAGTAAATAGTTCTTTCTTTTCCTTCATTATCTTCTTGTGCCAATAAGACCCCTAAAGATTTTTCCATTGCTGATATGTAAAATAACAAAGTTTTTCCTTTTATAGGTGACATTAAGATGGGTGGATTCACCAAGTATGCTTTTAACAATGTTAAAGATTTGTCACACTCTTCATCCCATGTAAAAATAGTGTCTTTATATAGCAACCTTGTGAATGAATGGCATTTTCCACCAATTGGGAGATGAACCTCTTTATAGATTGAAGTCTTCCTTGAAGAGACCTCATTTGGCTAATATTCTTAGGAATTTCCATATCCATTATTGCTTGTGCTTTCTTGGGGTCTACTTCAATACCCTTTGCAGAAACAATATAACCTAAGATTTTGTCAGATTGTACCCCAAAAGTACACTTCTTTGGATTGAACTCACTTTGAATTGTTCTAGCCTTGTGAAAATCTTGTCTAATATTGGTAAGTGATCCTTTCTTTCATGTGATTTTTCTATAATATCATCCACGTAGTCCTCTAAAAGGGTATGCATAATATCATGGAAGATGGTAGTCATTTCTCTTTGGTAAGTGGCTCCGGCATTTTTGAGACCGAAGGGCATCACATTCCAACAAAAGGTTCCCCATGGGCATGTAAAAGATGTCTTCTCTTGGTCTTCAAATGCAATTTGGATTTGATTGTATCCACTAAATCCATCCATCAAGGAGAGCATAGAATGACCCATTGTTAAGTCCACTATTGTATCAATGCTAGGTAGTGGAAAATCATCTTTTGGGAAAGCAAGATTGAGATCTCTAAGATCCATGCAAACTCTAATAGATTTGTCATGTTTTTTTACTAGTACAATGTTGGATATCCATTCTGGATATCCAATTACTCCTATGAAGCCAACCTTGAGGAGCTTTTCCAATTCTTCTTTTACTAAAAGAGCCACATGAGGGTGTATCTTTCTCAAAAAAAAATTTGCGGGTTTCACATTTAAATGATGCATTATGAAGCTTGGATCTAACCCTGGCATGTCAGCATAAGACCATGCAAAGTTAATTTTCTTTTCTTGAAAGAATTCGAGGAACTCCTTCCTTTCTAATGGACTCAAAGATGTTGCTAGGTTAACAAACTTAGGATCTCCTTCTGTGCCAATGTTAACTTTCTCTATCAGTTCAATAAGGATTAGTGATCTTTCATCCTTGTGTTTGGGTAGGGCATCCAACCTCTCTTCCTTAGGTGCCACAATTGGGTTTTCACCTTTGGAAACATCTGATATTTTTACTTTTTTAGGTTCTAGCATTGCCACATGGTGGTTTTCACCACTAGACCTTTTCATTTTTTTATTTTTTATTTTTTATTTTGTGGATTGAGAGGTTGGACCCCTGCCTCTATCATCATGTCTAGATTGTATTCATTGGTGGAAGAAGATGGCTCAACCGCATTTAGGTATTGGGCCATTGCAAGGTCATTGGGAAAGTATAATAGGTCATTTGGTTTGGATAAATCCCAATCAATGAGTTCGGGGTGCATTAAGGATAAAAATTCATTTGGAAAATTTTCATTCAAAGGGTTTAAGGACATGACCTCATTTGAAGGTTCATACATTGTATTGCTTAGGTCTATGACATGGGCTTCCTCAAGATGTTCCATGGAAGTTGGATCAAAGTCTCCTTCACTAGAGTCCTCATTGATTTCCATGGGAAAGAATGCATGTGGATTAAAGACAACATTTGAATCACCCCCCCACAAAGGTACCCAAGGTTCACCTACCCATTTACTAGTCCTATGTTATTGCCTTATGTTGGATTCTTGAAGTTCACTTGACACTTGTGTAGAATTTGAGCCTTGATGTTCATTTTCTTGACTTGTAACATTAGGAATAGTTGCATATGTGTGAATAAAATCAAATTCTATGTCATGACAAGACTCTTTGGAAAAGGAATCCCACTCATAATACCTAGAATCATCTTCACTTTTGGAACCAACCATGTGCACACATTCATGGGAATTACGCATTGGACTTGAACTTTCTCCTTTGTGTTGAAAACCTATCCCGACTTTTTCTTCTTTTGCTCTCCAAGTTGGTTCAATGTGTTCTAATAATCCTTTATTTTGAAATCCTAAGGGTTCTCTTCCCTTATATCCCATTTTTTGTATGATTTGATACCCTTTCCCATATTGATCAGTTTGAATGTTGATGTGTTGTACCCTTTCCATAGAATGATTTGAAGTGTCCTCTTCCTTGTAGCCATTGTATTACTTCATTAACCTCCTTCTCTAAGGCAGATTTATCACTCTCTCTTACAAAATAAGAATTGTATTTATGAGGGGGATGAGAACTTGGAAGCTTCCCATGTGTCCTAGGAGAGGTTGGAAAAATCAAATAAGGAAACAGAATATTCCCCTACTCCCTTGGAGTTGATTTTACATTGGTTTTCAAAGGTGTGCATCAAATCACTCATCTTTTGATATTGATCCTTCCTAGCTTTTTATCTTTCTTCCTTGGTAGGTTTCAAAGTTTACATCCTTAATGTAGAAGTCTTAACTGAATCATCATGTGAATCTTGACCCTCATAACTCATCTTTTCCTTTCCCTTAGTTGTTGTAGTTGAGTTAGTTTGATTAAGGTTTGAAATGGAAGTAGCATTTGATGTCAACTTGGAACTTTCCCCTTTAGTTTCTTCAATAGTATCATTAGGGATGACTCCTTCCCTATTACGAGGACTAAATAATTCATGACTTGGCTTCAATATGTTGAAATATTAGAAAGGATTTGAATCTCCTCCAATTGTGATCTCCTCACCTCTATGTGGAAATTTTATGCATTGGTGATAAGTAGAAGGTACCGCTTGCATCTTATGAATCCAAGGTCTTCCCAATAGGATATTATAAGTTAATTTCGTGTCGATAACTTGACATATGGTATCTATTTTTATAGGCCCTACTTGGATTGGTAAAAAAATCATGCCTTTTGAAGACCTTTCTTCCTCATCGTAAGCCTTAATGGTGATTTGCTTATTAGGGTCAATAGATGATTCAGATATCCCTAAAGATTTGACATGGTTTAATGTACAAATATTGAGACCAGCTCCCCCATCAATGAGAACTCTCTTAACCCTATTCCTTTGGATTAAAACCTCTATATACAAGGGAAGATTTTGAGAGTGGGTAATAGACATGTCATCTTGTTTGGAGAACGAAAGGCAATGAGGAGCTATGAGATGTCCCACCATATTTTGAAACTTATCATCCTCCAAGGTTATAGGAACATTGGTTTCCACTAGGGCTTTTTCCAATATTTATTTGTGATTAGGATATAGTTTCAACAACTCCAAAATAGAGATTTGTGTTGGAGTTTTATGCAACTAATCCACCAAACTATAAGGCCTTATTTAAGAAGATGTGGGTTTAGCCAAAGTAGTTGTTGAAGTAAGACCAAATGTTTTAGGATTACTTCCTTGTAGGGTAACTTTCATTTCTTTCCCCCTAGTTACAACATTAGAAGACTCTTGAATAGTTTTTTCTTTGATTACCACAACATTGATAGTACTATCATGTCCGGATAGGGCATTAATAGTATTGTCATAGGTATGGGAAAAGTTTACATTGTTGGTGCTTCTCAAATTATTGCCATTGTTCCCTCCATTATTTGAATTGGAAGATTCACCCTTTTCATGTTTGTAGAAAGGAGTTTTAAAGGCTATGTGATCTTAGTTGTTTTGAGGACCTTCTACCTTTATCACACCATTGTCAATTAGGTCTTGCACTATGTGTCTCAAATGCATGCAATCGTTTGTCTTATGTACTCAATTTCTATGGTACTCACAATGACTAGACTCACTCCACCATGTAGGTTTGATTTGTGGTTCATATGGTTGAGCTCTAGGTAAGTCGATAAGCTTATCAAAAATGAGAATTGTTAATGCCTTCTCAAGGGGTTCACCCAAAGGTGTGAATGTTCTTTTAGGAGTTGGTGTAAAGAAAGGCTTAGGTTTGTTAGCCCCTTGATTGTTTCCAAAGTTATCATTATTATTTTTTTTGTTGAAAGGTACTTTGGGTTCTTGGGTCACATTATTAGCTTGAGAAAATCCTTTGGTAAGATTGAAAGGGGTGGCTTTCAAATTGTTAGCCTCTACAACTCCATCATTCACCACTCCCTTATTTTTATTCCTCATCCAAAACCGGTTATTGTTAGGAGGATTTCTATTTTGGTTTTTAATGGAGGTATTTGTGTTATTGTTCTTATAAATCTTTAATTCTCCACTTTTAACCGATACCTCTTCCATGGTAACCCCATTCTCAATTAGGTCTTCGAAGGACCTAGGACATTAAAGTCTTAACCGGTAATTCATGTCATTAGTCAAGCTATTAATAAAGATATCCATCTTCTCTTTTTCAAGTACACTTTGAGGGTATCTAGAAAATAACGCTCTCCATCATTGTAAGAAAAGTAGGAATCCTTGTCCCTCTTGTTTCTTGGTATTACATAAATTTATCATCGTAACCTCATGTTTGATATTGTAGGAATAATGAGTCACGAATTTGGAGGCCAACTCTTTGAAGGTTCAGATGACGGAGGGTAACTTCGAAAACCACTCCATGGCCATGCCTCCTAAACTTCTAGGAAATAACCTCATGAGGTAAGTTGTATCATGCATGAACTCTAGGCTCAATGCGCAAAATTCCCTTAAGTGATCTTGAGGATTAGTTGTTCCTTCATACTTTTCGTATTTAGGAAAGATAGAATTACTTGGGAATGGGACCATGATTAATGACTTATCAAATGAAAAAGGACACAAGGCTTCGATAGAAAAGGGTTTAGGGACCCCACTTTGTTTCATCGTGTCCAGTTGCATTTGAAAGAGTTTGAATTTTTTGTTCATGATATCAATAGGATTAGCCTCAGCTTCTTTTTGCTTAAGTTGATTGACATCATAGTAATGGGGAAGTTGAGACCCGTTTGTGCTAGGTCTAGGAAGTATTTTTCTTTATCTTTTTCCAATACTTTTTCCATGAGCTTCATGAAAAAGGGACTTTGCATTGCTTCATTAACCTTTTCATCAGTTGATTCTTCATCATTAGGGTTAATGTTGCCCCCATTGTTATTATTACTCTTGGTTGTTAGGTTCAAGATTTACTCCTCCAAGATTGTTGTTTTTTAACCCTTGGTTGTTAGGGTCAATGTTTCCTCCTCTAGTGTTATTGTTGTTTGACCCTTGGTTGTTAGGATCAACATCTCCTCCTCCATTGTTTTTCGTATCTTTGTTAACATGATTGATCTGATCGGGGTCCATGTTTCCAAATGGAAAGGACATTGTTGGCTCCATCTCCTTTATAAGTTCTTGTAAGGGTCTTGAAGAAGTAAATTTATGACTTGAAAAAGGACACTCTTGCCTTAGATATGATCCATTGGGTTTTAGGGTAGACTTGATATAATGAGATCACGTAAAAATTGGAATGAACATAAATCGTATAAAGATCTTAGGCTTTTATCTTCACTTAAATGATCAATCCTTGGATGATTTTGCGAAAAGTATAAAAATGGCAGATTTTGATCAAGTTGAGAGTACACAAAGGTAAAACGTCCAAAAGGGTATCCAAAAATGTAGGTATCTTGTTTTCAAAACCTCAGTAAATATCCACTATTTTCCCTTCTTTGTTTCTAGGCATCACTTCTTGTTGTGTACGTGTCACTTTAATGTTAGTACGCATTGAGTGGAATTATTGCACACAGCACTCTGTAGTTAGTACGCGGCATTTGCCTGTTGATGGGCATTATTTAATTGGTTCCAGGAGGCACTTTCCAATGACTCACAAAGTTTTTGATAGCTAACAGACATCATTTCAATTTCTTACGTGTCACAGAGCTATTTGTAAGTATCGTTTAAATGATCATATGCGGAACTTTACCAATCATAGTTGAATTTTCAATTTTTTTAGGTCTTAAAAGTTTAATGTGTTTGATCAGATCTATCAGAGAAGATTCTTGCTTGAAAATGAAATACAAACTCAACGCACACATCAAATTTGCATCATAACCCCTAAAACAACACTAAAAGTGTATGTTCTCGGTCATTTTTACAAGTATATCACAAGAAAGTATTCCAAGCAATCTACTTAAATTCAAACAAATGTGGCTTTTAACAATGGCTCTAGAAGGTAGGCTTACTATTTAACCAGGTTTTAATAACACCTCCATTCTAAATCATGTCAAGTTCCTTTACCCCCTTGCGGGCTTCCAACATGCATGAAAGTACGATTTTGCACAATCCTAAAGGAATGCTCGAGGAAGTGAGGATGACTTGCACACAACTTAGTCACTTTCCAATTAAGGTAAAGTGCATTTATTTACAGTGGGTTGGATGATATCATGGCTAAAGTGATTGTCTCCCACTTTGGGTCATTCCCTCTCACCGCCTTCGTAAATGAATTCTTGGAAGGCAGGCCCTCTAAATTTTTATTTTAATCTAGCATACATGAAAAGCAGAAAATGAACTTAGTCCAACAAGTTTGGGAGTTTGATTCACTCAAAGAGTGAAGAGCATATCCCTATTGTCTTCCTTCATTCCAAACACTTCAATCACTTTTGTTCTTTTTCAACCCCTTGACAAGGAGGTTCTTATAATGGAAATGTTTGGTTAATTCCTTCCCTTTCTTTCTACCAAATTAAATTCACACGTTTGGCTTTTTGATCCACTTTGAAAAGTGGAGAGCATATGCCTAATGTTTGTTCAATTTGGACAATAATAGGGGTTTTTCCTATTAAACTAGATTTAAATGAATGCCACAATATAATCAATGCAAGCTTGTTAAGATAAGTACCTCATTTTCGAAGCTAGCAAAGGCTAGGCACATTTTTGATTGATTTTTTTTTTCTTTTTACTACTCACCTAGTGGCGATCATTCCCACTCTAGATCCTCCAACAAGTTAGTCAACACAACCAACAAATTGAAGAAAAACTTGAAAATAAACTTGACAACATGCTCCTAAGTCCTTTTGATCAAATTTTGCAAAAAAACAACTTAAAGAACTCAACAACAAGAAACCAAATTAAAGACTAGGGAATTTCTTTTTGTAAGAAAAAAATTCTTTTATATAATGATCATATAAATGTTCTTCTTCCTTTAAATTTTCTAAAATATTGGAAGCATGAATTTTCTTATCATGTTTAGTTTGTGCTCTTACCTCTTTGCTAGGCTTTGTAACTCAGAATTCTGGTTTCTGTACCTTCTTGTGCTTGCTCATCTGCAGGAAAAACACAGACAGAGAATTAGAAATCAGAATTTAAAGATTTGACAGCAAAATAAAATAGAAAGCACTAAGCGTCATTTAGCAGCTAATACACGACATTTTTATGTTAGTAAGTGGAATTTAAAACATTAAAAGTGAAATTAAAACTTTAACACGCGGCATTTAAAAATGCACACGTGGTAAAGTAAACATCACAAGTGTTATAGAATGTTTAAAATGTGTCACAGAACATATCACACGCGGCAATTGATAGTTCACATGCAGCACTTTGCAACTCATAGGCGATGCTTTACCGGCTTACATGTGACACTTTGTCTCATACACGACAAAGATAATAAGATAGAAATAGAATAGATTTTGCATGCATCATTTAACTGCTCACAGGCATCATCAAATTTCTCATATGCATCATTCCACCTATTTTCTGCAAATAGACACAAAAATGAAGCCAAAAACACACAAAACTTGATAAAATGATGGAAAATGAAACCTAAAGCCCCACGGTGGGCGCCATTTGTGTGTGAGTTAATACACCTTCATGAAATTAGGACAATTAAGCACAATTCTATAGAAATAAATAAACAATTTAATCTAAAGAATTGTATTTAAAATCCATAACATCTCATGGTTCTCTAACTAGGCTTTGCAAGTAGAGCTCTCAGCCTTAATCTCTACTAGTGACCTTCCTAGAATGAGAAATTGATGATAAAATGCATGATCTAGCTCTCAATCTTCTCAAAGATGATATAAAATGGATTCAAATGCTCTCATAAATTGAAATGATGGGTATGTGTAGGATCATGGTATACCAAGCTATGGCCTTAAATGGCAATGAAAATTAAGAAAATCAGGGTTAGTCAACTTGACGTAAAAAGTTGAACATCTTATCAACCTTATGTGAAAAAGTTGTAAGAATAGAATCTGTAGGAAATTGAATGTAGTTTCTAAACTACTAGCCCTTTTGTGAAAAAAAAATTAATCTAATTGTTTAATATTTTAGATTTCAATGCAGTAGTACAAAAATTTCATGAAAAACATAAAAAGTACGTGTATGTATGACCACCTTAATCACAATCAAATGATGATATATTTTCACAAGATTCTAAATATAAGTAGTAGACTCATGCCCGAATGTGACACATATTTTTGTGTAATTTTTTACCAAATAAATAATTAATTATGAATTTTCTTCTACAACTTATTCAAAATAAAAAAACTCTCATGTCTGACCACCTTAACTAATTCTAAACTTTACAAAATTGGAAACTTTTTTTTTCTTATAGTAGGCAAAGCATAGAATGTGACGCATGTTTCAGATTTCAAAAAGGTTAAACCATTTGAAAGTTATGGTTGTTTTTCAATCAGTATGTCAATCAGGACTTTAGAGATATCT
>MU224377.1:825710-839512 GCA_018584345.1 Thuja plicata
TTCTCTTTGTTGATGATTACTCTAGAATGATGACAGTCATGTTTTTAAAAGAAAAATCTGAAGTATTCAAGATGTTTAAATGGTATAAGGCTATGGTAGAAAAATAAAGTGGTAAGGATCTAAAATGCTTAAGATCAAATAGAGGAGGAGAATTTATATCAGATGAATTCACTAATTTCTGTAATGAGCATGGTATAAAAAGACAGGTTTCTGCACCAAGGACACTACAACAAAATGAGATTGCTGAGAGAAGGAATAGATCAATAGTTGATTGTACAAGAACACTAATGATAGAAAAGGACATCACCCAAATCTTCTGGAGGGAAGCTGTCAGCACTATTGTTTATACACTTAACAGAGTACAATTGAAGAAAGACACAAAGAAAACACCTTATGAGCTATATTATGGTAAAACACCCAATGTAAGTTACTTCAAAATATTTGGTAGTCAATGTTATGTCTTAAAGGATGATAAAAATGGAAAACTTGATGCCAAAAGTGATGAAGGTATTTTTCTAGGGTATTCTACCAAGAGCAAAGCTTTTAAATGTCTAATCAAGGCTTCTAACAAAATAGTTGAAAGTGCAAATGTAAAGATTGATGAATTTGCAAAAAAGAATGGACATGGAAAGAACAAAAGATCCAGAAGACTACAACAAGTTTGCATATTGTGAAGAACCCATAACTCTACCTGAGCAATATTGCTTAATGCCAGAACAACAGAATGTTGCAACCAACGGTCAGAATGTTGTTACCGACAGTCAGGATAATGATCAAAATAATGTGCAAGGTGATGAAGATCAAGCTGATACATAAAGAGTTGTACCTTTACTTTCAACATATGTAAGAAGGAACCATCTAGAGGACCAGATCATAGGAGATAAGAAAGCTAGTACAAGAACAAGAAGTAAGTCTTTAAACTCAAATTGTTTAATTTGTGAGTTTTAGCCAAAATATGTCAATACTACACTAGATAATGAAGAATGGATAAGTGTTATGAATGATGAGATTGAACAGATTGAGAAGAAAAAAACTTGGTCACTTGTGCCAAGACTAGATGACAAGAATGTCATCGGTACTAAATAGATATTCAGGAATAAGTTGAACGAGAATGGAGAAGTCACTAGGAACAAAGCAAGACTAGTATGCAAGGGGTATGCACAAGAGGAAGGTATAGACTATGGAGAAACCTTTGCACCCGTTGCTAGGCTAGAAAGAGTAAGAATACTACTTGCTTATGTTGCATACAAAGGATTCAAAGTATATCAAATGTATGTCAAATCAGCATTCCTAAATGGAATACTTGAAGAAGAGGTATATATTGAACAACCAAAAGGGTTTGTAGATCCAGACAAGAGGAACATGGTATGTAGACTTCACAAATCCTTGTATGGATTAAAATAAGCTCCCAGAGCCTAGTATGAATGACTTCATTCCTATCTAATAAGTATTGGATTCATAAGGACTAGTGAAAATAGTAGTCTTTATTTGAAAGAAGATACTGATGCTAACACTTTGATTGCTGAAATATTTGTTGATGACATCATATTTGAAGGCAATAATATGCTATGCAAGTCATTTGCTACTAGATGAGCAAAGATTTTGAGATGTCTATGTTTGGAGAGATCAAGTTCTTTCTTGGTATATAGATCATTCAACAAAGTGAAGGTATTTTTATTACACAGTCCAAATACATCAAAGAGGTCCTAAAAATATTCAAGATGGAAGATTCCAAACCTGCTGGAACACCGATTGCTACTGGATGAAAATTAACAAAGGAAGACAAGTCAACAGAGGTAAATTAGACTTTATACAGATCAATGATAGGAAAACTCATGTATGTTGTACACACTAGACTAGATATTGCACATGTAGTAGGAATTGTTGCTAGATTTTTTGCTAACCCCATGGAATCACATATGACTGCTGTGAAAAGAATTCTAAGATATCTGAAGAATACTGAGGAATTTGGCTTATGGTATAGAAGAGAAGGCAAATTTGAACTAAAAGTGTTTACCAATACTGATTGGGCTGGAAATCTTGATGATCAGAAGAGCACAACTGGAGGAGCATTCTTTATGAGTGACAGACTTGTCACATGGATTAGCAAGAAGCAAAGATGCATCTCTCAGTCTACTGCAGCAGCAGAATATGTTGCTGCTACTGGAAACTGCTCAAATATTGCATGGATCAAAGAGTTGTTAAAAGGTATGCATATGAAGATCTCAGAACCAGTGATTATCTATTGTGATAACACCAGTGCAATAAACATTTCCAAGAATCCATTCATGCATTCCAAGACAAAACACATTGCAATCAACTATCATTATTTAAGAGAACAAGTTCAAGAAAAAGAGGTGATACTTGAGTATGTGCAATCAAAAGAACAATTGGTTGATATCTTCACCAAGCCACTGCCCAATGATACATTTGAGTACTTGAGAAAGAGACTAGGGGTCAAACCCTTGTCTACCAGTCAATAAAGGACTGAAAGATGCATTAGCCTATATATTAATAGAATATCATTCATGTTGATACAAGCAAATAGAATAATTTCAAAGCTACATCTATATACAGAAAGGTATATATCAGAACTGAGCACTAGAGCATATTGTTGTATTGCTAATGGATAAGAGAAATTCAAGGAATATATTATGAATAGAAGAAAACAATTGTTTGACATGAATGTCATATATTTGTTTGGCATTGTTGTTAAAGGGAGAGAATGTATCCATATTATCACAAGAAATTATTGATTATCAGATTACTTCAAATAGGGAGAGATCATATCCAAAGGGAGAGAATTTGTATGAAGAAATCATATACAAAGGGAAAGTTGCTAACAAGAAATAGAGACATCAAAGAAGAAGAACAGTAAAAAGAGAGAAATTGACACAAGAAGAGTACACAACACATCAGAAGAAGAAACACAAAGAGCTGTAAGAATCAAATCTAAGCTAACACAGAGTTTACCGGTGGTCAGACATTTTTATCGGTTATCAAAACAAAGTGTTTGGTAATTTGATGAATCTCAACAAATGTATTTCATATTGTATTAGAAATAGTATAGTGTGATAATATAGTATGTTTCCATCAATGCCAAAGGTAGAGATTGATGACATGTAACTGATTGAATGTTTGATAATGTTAAGTTGAAGATAATGCAAGACATTAAATCAGTTAATGGTTTGTATTGTCATTGATGTCAACTTGATATCATCTGTACGGTCATGTACATAATGTCAAAGACTTCAGAGAATCAATGGAATAGAGATTATACTTTCAGCAATGCATAAAAGTCAAGTAGTCACTAAGTGATAGATAACACCGACGGAGTGCACACCATCGGTAAAGGCAAAGAAAAAGTCACAGTGATACCCGATGAGCAAAAAATAGAGTTGCCCGATGACAAAAATTCAATGATGCCTGACGGACGGAGATCTTGAAGCTGACCGGAGTTACACCGACGGAACTGGCAGTTGTCACCGATGACTAACTACAAAATTGACTGACAGAATAGAGAGTTTAGAAATGACAAAATATCTAGTTGGCAGAGCTTAAAGATAGACTTAACTGGTTGTTTTATTTGTTTTATTCACCCTTGAGTTAATTAATTGATTTAGATATTATTTATACAGTTGGCAAGAAGATAACTATGAGATAAATCAGGAGTTAAAGCCGTAAATCAGATTGGTTGGATTGTTTTTCACGCCAAGAATCAAGAATCAAGAATAAAGAAATATCATGTCTATATAAGAGACAAGCATAATTCATTTCCAAATATAACAATCAATCACATACACAGAAGGGGAGTGAATAAAAAGAGGATGCTAAAGAGAAACTAATGAAGAATAACTTCATACAGTCCTGATCAATCAAGCTGAAGGAGAACTAAGGAACTCTATAGACCTTGATGAACAGTGAAGCATAGCGTCACAGAGTAGAAAGTGTGGAGCATAAAGAATTAAATTGATACATTGATCAGAGAGGTATTGTACTTAAATAGATCTGAAAATATGCAATTCAATTTGCATTAGAAACAGGTCATAATGTTTCAGTTTAACCATTGAAGCATCAAGTCTCTTAACAGAGCAGGACTTAACCGTCTTCTATAATTGAGGTATATCCTAATAGATTTCCAAAAAGGTTGACTCGTAAAATAGCATTGAAATTGCATAAATCATATTGACAACCTAAGAAGAAGGTTGATTCAAGGATGGTAGCAAGATTTTCCTAAAGCCTATTGACAGTCTAAGAAGGAGGCTGATTCAAGGATGGTATCAAAATAGATGTCAGATACTAAGTGACAACCTCTATGTATAAAATCCTCTAACAAGGTCACACTTAATAGTGTATTTGTAACCTTTAACAGGGTTGGCTCCTAACAGGGACTTCATAAGAGTGAAAATTTGGGGTACCGATCCTAGTGGTTTTTCCCTTAACAGGGTTTCCACATTAAAATCCATGTGTTATGTGTGTATGGTTTATTACTTTATTGTTTTACATTTCACATATGCATTTATGGATTGATTGGTATACTCTGCATATTTACTGAGTATCGATAAATAAGTTTTGTTGCTTATCGGTTATCAAGGAGAATAAGGACAGACAAGGTAAACCGATAGACAGTCAATTATTAGAATTATTTCATGGCATACATCTTGTAGGGACTTAATAATCTGAGGTGTATTGATTGGTGGTTAAAGATTAAATAATAAATTTTTAAGGCCACTGATTCACCCCCCCCCCTCTATTATTACTAACAAAATGTTGTCCTCAAAGGGTGGGACAAGATGAGTGGATGAGATTTAATAGGGTAAATGAGAGGTTGAGATGCAAAATTGGAGTGATCCATGTGCAAGTGTGTTATCAATTCTCATTGGCTCCTTTATTTTTGTTGAAATGATATTAGGAATTTATTTAATTCAATCATTTAATTAATTTAGCCATGTAGGGAATAGGTTCATTTTGATTTTTGATTTAAACTATACAATTAATTGATTAAAATCAATTGCATAATTTGATTAATCCTTTTAGGCTTGTAATTAATTATTTGATTTCATGATTAATTAATCCCTTGATTTAAATTTGATTTAATCTATTTTTATTTGATAAATGTCCATTTAAATTGATTTTGATCCATTTTGAAGCATTTGATGAGATTTTGCTGAGATTTGCAGATTTTGATGATACTAAGACACCTAGTCAATTTTGGATGTCTACAGATAGCAACCCCTAAGATGCCTATAGAAGACAAAATCTATGATATGCACTCAAGGATGACACTCGAGCACATGGCTCTAGAGAACCTAAAGGAACAATGGGAGAAGATGATGGAAGACATGAAGTCTTCACACTCTCACATTTTTGATAAGCTATAAGGTATACACCTTTGCCCTTAATAGTAAAAAGGAGGAAATATATGATATGTGCAGATAGGAAACTATACAGTATACAAAAAAAGGGGAAAATAATGATATACCAACATATACATAGGGAGAGTCATAAAATGACTAAGGATTATATATGTTGTACATACTTAACATTTTGTTAGTATTTTGCACATATCAGTTTTTGATACTAATGCCAAAGGGGGAGATTGATGACATTAATTTTCCATTAGTATACAAACAACACTTTCGGTAAGCATACACCAAAAGATAGGACAAATAGCAAACCAAAAAATACAGATACAAGAGATCACCAAAAATGGCTAAGTATAAAGAAAACCAACGACACAATTTTGTGTGTACACCAAAAATGCAAAGTCAGAAGGATAAAGAGGAACCCGATGTGCAGGTTATAGTGCAAACTGAGAAACAGTAAAAGAGGAAATTGAGAGAATGGTTCAAGAAAGAAACCCGAAAGACAGTCAACTAACTTCAGAGCATAATTGACCGTCAGAAACCAAAAGTCAGTTGCAACCTGCAAAAAGTGGATCTGACTTCCACGTCAGATAAAACAGTCATGTTCTATTTATAGAGTCTTGATTTATTTTTAAAACCATTTCTTTAGGGACAAGAAACATGAATGTAAGTGTTTTAATTAGTTTAACTAATTTAAAACACATAGACTAGGAGATCAAGGTAAAGATGTAAACCTGTGATCTTAGAGTTAACATTGTTTTAAGTGAAACTTGATTAGGTCAATCTGTCTTATAAATAGACTATGTAATCATTCATTATTATGTATGATGAGAGGGATGATAAAGTATATGAGAGGATAAATGAAGCATACAAGCACACCTATAGATCAGATTGAAAGTTTCATGAACCAGAACAACAAAAGGAGAATTTGGTTAGCAAGAATCAAGAACAAAGACTACCGAGCATCAGAGGTATTATTCAATCACATTAGGTGATATACTTATTTATGTAATCTTAAACAGATCTGTATCAGTAATAGGAGATTACATACACCAAGTCAAATTGTAATTTTTTATCATTCTAACAAGTGAAGCAAAGTGTAAAAATCCTTCCAAGGAAGGTGGATTTAATAGTCCAACTATAAATCTCTTAACCGAGTGCACACTCAACAGTTTTTTCTAAATCTCTTAACTGATTAGACTTTAACAGGTCTCCATAAATACTTTTAACCGAGTAGATCATCAGAAGTGATCAAATTATAAGCCTTAACCGGTCGTTCCAATCTGCAGATAGTGAAGAATTTTTGGGTGCATCCCCACCGCAATTTTTACTTCCTAACAGGATTTTTTTGTGATATCATATATTGTGTTATGTGTCAATTACTTTCATAAATATTTCTATGAATGTTCGCATGTTTGATTAAGTTTATGAATTGATATATCTTGCATCAAGATAGTATAGAATATATGGTTGGATAAACATTTGATAACTTAAAGGATAAAGGTTATAAGATACAAAAGTTTTAGAGGTACTGATTCACCCCTCCCCTCTCACTACACACTTCCCATTGATTCTAACAATGACAACACTCTATTTTTAGAGCCTAGTATAAATACATTTTTATTATTAAAGTTAAAAAAGATTTTGAAGAGTTTTGAAACTCTTTACAAAGAAACACTATCTAAAAGATAGAAATATTTCATTTCTAAAACATCAAAACTCATTTAAATATGTTGTAATATCTTATTACTTACAAGTTATTTGCATACATCAATAACTTAGCTAAATCAATCATAAGTTATATAAAACTACTTTCGTAAAGAGATGCAAAATATAAAAATATTGGTAAGGGGTGGAAAGATCAAGGAAGAACTCAAAAGTACAAGACCTAAGGGCCAGACCTAATGCCTCGGGGGCTCATCATAGATGGACTTGCTTATGTAACTCGCAGAGACATCATAGTTCGGGTTTAACTTTAAAACTAGTCTTTTAAAGGATGGTAGAATTTGTTACACAACTCCTTTCTAGGGTAGCGGCCCCAGACAATGTCTCCATTGGATGTCACCCAATTAGGTGAACAAGGATGAGATCCTAATTAGATTCTACCTACAAATAAGTTATACGTAGACCTCCTCATAAGGTTACCTACCCAATGGTTCATAACCACGATGGAGAACCAATTCTTGTAAGATATTAAGGTAATATCCATGATCCCAAACCTACAAGATTTATAATTTTATGAGAGGAGATACATATTACCTAATTCTATGACCACTTATCTTAAAATCTAACATATTAGTTTACCATGCATATAACTTAATCATATCATGCCTTCCTAACATATGCATTGAACTACTAATATCAATATCTATTAAACCCCAACTTGACAAGTTGTAAAAGTGCAATTATACTAACCTCACTACTCAAATTGACTAACAATTCAACTACCAAAATATACCTTTAAAAATAAGAGTAACTGTAATAATTTTATTATTACAACATCGAGACATAAACATCATTCATTATCAAATAAGTTGCATATTAAATGAGAATCATTTCTTTTTTGACTTTTTCTTTTTTCTGCTTCCCTATATTCTTGCAAAGGCATATCTATCTCGGCATCGTCATTTCTTCTCGCACATGCATGTCATCTCATTGTCCTTTGCAAAGGTGGGTCCTCTGCAATAACAAATAAAAGGGTTAAATTAAAAATATATTATCATAATTAGAGTTAATTTAAAAACATATTATCATAATTGTTACAAGTATTTCAGTACTTTAAAAAATATAAATGTGACGCTCTTTACCTTGTGCAACCACATCTTCTTGCCTGGCGGCTTCAACCTTAACATGCTCATCGGGAACCTCTACATCCCCTACAACTGCAATACAAAATATTTTATTAATCCCAACATATTATAATTAAATTTTTATTACTATGCCAAATTCAATTTACAATGTTTACTTGTATTAATAAATCAATAATCAATATTCGAATAAAAAATGTATACCTTGAGTACTACAATGTACATCTGAATCGACACCTTTATAAATATTTGCATACAGTTTTTAATTTACTATTACTTACAATTCTTGCAGCAAGTTTTGAATATCCACCCGAGCCGAGCTTATGTTGCCCGTGCTTTTATTTTCTTTCTTTTGTTGCCTTTGATGTGTCAGGCAACCTGTGTGATGTTTGAAATATGTTAGATAACATAAGTACAAAGAGTAAATAGTACATAATTTTATTATTAAGATTATCATGTACCGTATTTCCTCGGGTGATACTTGGGTGATGAAAATGTGTCACACTTCTATGAATCATTTCATTCAAGGTTGCTCAAGAATGAGGCCTCAAATATTGACTCATAGCTCTCTAGTCATGGAGTGCAAAGGTTTGTAATGGAGGCCCTCAAATTGACCTAGCTGTGCCCATGCAAGTACACCATGAAATGAGAGATTCAATACATGAAAATGATAACTATTATATATGATAATAATGCATGATTTATTCTATGAAAGAAAATACAAATGCAAGATTAATCTATGAAAGGAAATTTGAATTTAATCTAAAATGCAAATGCAAAGTAATCTAAATGGATTTTCATGAATGCATGAGAGAAGAAGACAAGAAGATAGAAGTTGCAATATCCAAGCTCAAGTGTTCAAATTCTCCTCCAAAGTTGCTCTCCAAACCTGCAGCATAACAATAAAAACCCGGGATGCTAAATGAGAAGGAGAGGCTTCCTTATAAAGAAAAATGGATGATGGAGATTAAGAGGCTAATAAAGCAATGGTGGAGATTAAATATTGGTTGATCCATGTGCTTTAAATCTTCAAAAGACAAAATCAAAGGCTATGATTAAGAGGCAAAAAATCCCGCCACTTAGGAAAGTGTGGAGAAAAAGAAATTTTTATTTAATGTTATTTGATTTATTTCTTTTTTTCATCAAAAAAGTGCTTTAAGTGGGGATTTTATTTATTTAATTAAAAGAGAGATTGTTAATTAAATAAGATAATATTATTTAATTAAAAGAGGCATTTTAAAATAGGATAAAATCATTTAATTAAAAGAAAGATTTTTCTTTTAATTAAATAAGATTATTTTATTTCTTTTAATTAAATAAGATTATTTTAATTATTTAAAAGGGATATTAATTAAATAAGATAATGTTATTTAATTAAAAAAGGGATTTTAAAACAAGATGAAATCGTTTATTTAAAAGAAAGATTTTTCTTTTAATTAATAAGATTATTTTATTTCTTTTAATTAAATAAAATTATTTTATTTATTTAAAAAGGATATTAATTAAATAAGATAATATTATTTAATTAAAAGAGGGATTTTAAAACAAGATAAAATCATTAAATTAAAAGAAAGATTTTTCTTTTAATTAAATAAGATTATTTATTTCTTTTAATTAAATAAGATTATTTTATTTATTTAAAAGGGATATTAATTAAATAAGATAATATTATTTAATTAAAAGAGAGATTTTAAAACAAGATAAAATCATTTAATTAAAATAAAGATTTTTCTTTTAATTAAATAAGATTATTTTATTTCTTTTAATTAAATAAGATTATTTTATTTATTTAAAAGAGATATTAATTAAATAAGATAATATTATTTAATTAAAAGAGGGATTTTAAAACAAGATAAAATCATTTAATTAAAAGGGATTTTCCTTTAATTAAACAAGTTTATTTAAGAGATATTTTCTTTTAATTAAATAAGATTATTGATGAAATGAGCAAACCTTAGGAAATATTAAAATAATTGAATTAATTACGATTTGATCAAGGAAATTGATTTGAATTGAAAATGTTGCAAAGCATTGATTCGGGAATTTGATAAATTGATAAAATGATAAATGGGGCCCACAGTCTAGGCGACCATTTTAGGGTGCATAAATTTGCCCCTCTTTGACTAATGTGTGATCATTCTGGGAATACATGTAATCAAAGAATGCAGTTGAAGTGTGAGATCGATTTGGGATCACAGAACAACATAGACATCAACACCGTTGTAAATAAGTAATTGACATCAGAACAAAGATAAGCCGATTGAAAAAGAGACAAGGTCAACACCGTTGTAAATAAGTAATTGACATGTCTGAGATAAGAATCTCAAGCGAGGTTGATATGATTGATAAAGATGAATCAAGGATTGAATTTTGATAGGTACTGCCCCCTTGTGATCGAAATCAAAATGAGATAGAGGAGAAACAACAAATTGATAAATTTGATCAAATCAAACTAAAGATAAGGTTCTTGATGTACGATAAAATATAAGGACAACATAACCAAGGTAGATCATCAAGCATGAAAGATTATTCCCCAAGGTTGAATTAGAAGAGAAAAAGTGGGGTGAAAGCGAATGGAAGATAGAAGTTTGGCAGAGGTGGAAAGAAATGGAGAGAAGAAAGAGAATTTGTCTTAAGAAAGAGAATGTCCCAAAATCAATCAACTGTGTAAGATAGAAAATTTTGATTGAGATCACAAAAGAAGATAAGGAAATGAAGATCAGAACGTGATAACAATTGATTAAAAGTCCACAAGAAAGATGAAGGAAACCCTCTCAAACTCATAATGCAACCTAAAATGCAAACTAACATGAAGTCTAACAATGCAAGCTACATGAAAATGCAAAGGTGTACATGCAATAGAGCAACTATAACATAGGACTTTGTGTTCATCATTCATAAGAGAATGTTAAGGAACTTATTTTCATTATTGGGCCATTATTAACAGACATCATAAAATCACACAATCATCACTAGTCACAAGCGCAACTATGAATATATGAATGTGTTTTATATCAGATTGGAATGTGGAAAGATTCTAACATAAGCATCAAAGACATAAAATTCAAGATGACTGTGATGTTAGCTTACCCAATTTAATATAGCAAAACCATGCTCGCATCAAGGCATAGACGCCAGGATGACCACAAGAAAGGTTGTGCAAAAATATTTAAGCATAAAGCAGGAAGCAAAGAAAAACATCCCCCATGCCCCAAGTCCTCTAACTATGCATCACGGAGAGACTTATTAGACAAGGACACTTAACAAAAATCAATAACAGTCAACACACAAAGAAAATATCATGACATACCTCAAGCATTAAGTGTTGCATTTAAAAATTTAAGTGTGTTAACTGATACTAAGTTCTGAGGATAAGGATCAAATACTTGCAAGCCAGCAAGACCACATGACAAAACTGGGAAAGACCAAACCAATAAGTGTTGAAAAACACTCGATGTCAGGGGTTGTATTGAAAAATACAGTTGGGGTGGTATTGAAAAATATCATTTGTGAGATGTCCTAAAGACTAACGCATCTAAGAGACCGAAGCTAACACAGGTATGCCCCCTAGACAAAGACAAAGACCAATTCCAGACCAAGGCAACAAGGACAAGGCATGATGGAGAAAGGCTAAGTGTCGAGGACATGCGCTAAGAAACAGGGGTGTAAAGGCCTCAAGTAGCTCCTGTTTCCAGGTTTTCACCACTTGAATTTTATTACAATTTTTTCATTTTCATTTTTTTCATTTTTTTCTTATTTTTTCAGGACTTTTTATAATTTTTTTGAATTTTTACTACCAAGGCGCTTGTTTCCAGGTTTTCACCAAGGCACTTTTTCTATTTTTTTTAATTTTTTGAATTTTTTTTTTTTTATACTTTTGGAATATATAATTTTTTTGAAGATACATCAAAGCGCCTATTGCTAGGTTTTCACTAAGATGATCATTTTTTCAGGACGTTTTCCATTTTTAGAAATTTTTGGCAATATATCATTTTTTTGAATTTTTTCAAGATCAATAAGTATGTACAAAGGATGCCCCCAGATAGAATGGGCATCAAACTCCCAAGAAAGATCACATCATGCGGTCCCAATGCTTAGCAAGGTGGAGGACAGGAGGGATTAGCAAGTTGGTAGAAGAGATGGAAGACAGGAGAGTTAAGGAGAATAAAGGAAAGAAATCCTCAAAGGCAAACTCCTCAAGAGTACCCAAACTAGGGAAAATAAAGAAACATCATGTGAAGCACATTTGGACAAGCAATGAAAGGCCAACATAGGATAAGTCACAAAATCATAATGCAAAAGCAGGAAAGGATGCAATCCAAAGGAGTAGACATGTCAAGAGGCTTCATAGCACCGTGTTTTACTCTTTCTTTCTTTTTATTAGATCAAGACCAAAGGGGAAAAGGATAGCGATACGAGAAAATGAATGGAGGAAGATAGATATGAAGGCTAAACATGAAAGGAATGAAAGCAAGATCATCGTAAGATAGCTCACAAGATATCCTAAATGTTCGTGTATAGATCAACATTGTCAAGATCAAAGAGAAAATATGAAATGGATAAAAGATGTAGAAGAACTATGCATGACGTCTGATTTCCAAGTTTTCATCACAGTACTTATCTAAGGTGCCACAAGGGAGTGGTTTTCACCATAGAACGAATTTATTTCTCTTTAATTTTATTTTATTTTTTTGAATTTTTGAATTTTTTGGAAGAAAGCAATCTTTTTAGATAATAATCCTTGAAAGGATAAACCATGATATGCCAAGGATCCAAAATGATATGCTCAAAGATGTCGATAGGGAAAGGAAGATGAAAAAGGAAAATGGAGGATAAGATTTTATGCAAAGCGAGTGAGGTTGGAAGATAGGAGGAATAGGAAAATAAGGAAAAAGAGTAGAAGGTAGAGGGATAGTGAATGGAAGGATTGTGAAAGGGTGGATGAAAAGGAAGGCAAGATCAACATCGACACACACCTTGAAGGGTGGCGAGAGGATGGAGGAAATATGAATGAAGGAACACGTGAAGGAATATGAAGAATGAATAGCAGAAGTTGCGGTTTACTTCACTTGTTTCTTAACATAAGACTCTTTCAAGAGAGACTTTGGAATCCATATGGTCGTAGGCTTTTCATTTCTTTTTGATGATTTAGAGAGAATATCTTCAATGATAGATTTTGGAACCCATACTTGTCTTGTAGTTTTCTTCTTAGATATCTCTTTTGACTTTATGCCCCCATGTCGATTAGAGGAGACATGGTGATCTTCTTTTTTAGATGGATTCTTGTATTGCTTCTTTTTCTTGTATTGAACATTCAAGTTTCTTCCAAAAGACTATGGAGGAAAAAGAAGAATATGACTGGTTTAGATGGGTGGATGGATGAAAATGATTCAAAGGTATGCATCTATGTTGATCTTGAGGAAAGATAAGAGATGGAGGGACGTAAGGACCCAAGATGGATGACGAATTAGGAGAGTTAGGAGGGGAAAGTGAAGGGACATGAGGACCCAAGATGGAAGGAAGATGTGAAGCCCTTAGTATTGGTGGAGGAGGTCCAAGGATGGACGTGGAAGACGCAAAAGGATAATCAATAAGTTCATCGGCATGTATATGACAACCAAGGACATCA
>MU224377.1:843169-861351 GCA_018584345.1 Thuja plicata
GGGGATTTTATTTATTTAATTAAAAGAGGGATTTTTAATTAAATAAGATAATATTATTTAATTAAAAGAGGGATTTTAAAACAAGATAAAATCATTTAATTAAAAGAAAGATTTTTCTTTTAATTAATTAAGATTATTTCATTTCTTTTAATTAAATAAGATTATTTTATTTATTTAAAAGGGATATTAATTAAATAAGATAATATTATTTAATTAAAAGAGAAATTTTAAAACAAGATAAAATCATTTAATTAAAAGAAAGATTTTTCTTTTAATTAAATAAGATTATTTTATTTCTTTTAATTAAATAAGATTATTTTATTTATTTAAAAGGGATATTAATTAAATAAGATAATATTATTTAATTAAAAGAGAGATTTTAAAACTAGATAAAATCATTTAATTAAAATAAAGATTTTTCTTTTAATTAAATAAGATTATTTTATTTATTTAAAAGAGATATTAATTAAATAATATTATATTATTTAATTAAAAGAGGGATTTTAAAATAAGATAAAATCATTTAATTAAAAGAAAGAATTTTCTTTTAATTAAATAAGATTATTTTATTTCTTTTAATTAAATAAGATTATTTTATTTCTTTTAATTAAATATTAATTAAATAAGATAAAATCATTTAATTAAAAGGGATTTTCCTTTAATTAAACAAGATTATTTCATTTAAGAGATATTTTATTTTAATTAAATAAGATTATTGATGAAATGATCAAACCTTAGGAAATATTAAAATAATTGAATTAATTACGATTTGATCAAGAAAATTGATTTGAATTGAAAATGTTGCAAAGCATTGATTCAGGAATTTGATAAATTGATAAAATGACAAATGGGGTCCATAGTCTAGGCAACCATTTTAGGGTGCATACAATACTATCTGTCCATCATGTCTTGCGATTCTCTCAAGTGCATCCCTTTTAAGATTCTCCCACTCATTAATAGGAACATAGGGGGGTCGCTCGTAATAAGGGTTGAGTTCTATTTGGGACCTATAGTTGTCCCTAATATACTTCAAAAAATTTCCCACTTTCTCAAGGAGCCTAAGTCTTTGAAAGGCGTTGGGTCCAAAAAGTTTTATCATAGAGTCAATGAGTTTATCCTTTAACTCTTTATCTTATAATTGCCACCTTTTAAGAAAAAAAACTATTAGATTCATATATGAAGTGAAGATACCTTTTAATATACTTGAAGAAAGGGATGAAAGGAAATCTGATCTAGCAATGAAATCAAAATATGATACCATGTACATATGGTTGGCCCAAAAATGCACAAAAATTCATCATTAAGTTTTTCATAAAATAGATTATTCCTTGCAAAATAATAATGAGATTATTAGTTATTGCAAGGGACTGCACAGGGGGTTAGTGCATTACATTATGAGTGTAAGATTGTATAGTAAAAGAAAGGATCAATATTTAAAGTACCTAGAAGCCGGGCTACTCTCACGGGAAGTCCATATTTAATGTTCACAAGCAATTGATCACAATTCTCTATTGTTCCCGTACATCTAACACGAGTACATCGAGGAATTTCCTCATCGCTTCCTACATAAAATGAGTCCAATATTACAAAATGCCCCCTAAGAAAGAATAGTTCAAGTGAAATAAACACATGATAAATGAGAGAGAAAGATGAATCTACTTACCAATAATAGGTGTTGTCATCGCATCTGTGGTCATGTTACGTGTTGTCGACATTGCAGGTGGCAGTACCTCTATGGTTCTGATCCTTATAGCAGGCATCATACTTAACATAGGATCAATAGTAGGTGCTGAAAAATAAGATTGTTAGAGCGTAAAAAAATATGGACAACTATGGACAAGATTGTTAGAGTTATTAAAAAAATATTGTTCTAGAAAAACACAAGTAGAGGATAGAACATGCGATCTAATTGAACCACCTAAAGTATGTGCATCTGGGGCATGGTCGTTTAATGTTTTTAGCATCCTCTATAAAAATAACACATATGTATTTTAGTTAATGACATAAACAAAAGAGTATACTATAAAAACCATTATTGAACTTTTGTTATAATTAAAAACTACATTAATACTTACTCTATAAGTCCGAACATGGTGAGCCAACTCATCCTCTCTCATCAATATTTTAGGAGTCTGAGGTTGAATATCTGTCAATCAAGTTAACTCTATTGAAATTGCACGAAGGACCTTTTGTAATGCAACCACAGGATCAAGGTCTGATGAAAAATAAACAATGAATGGATCGTCCTCATCCTGCGCCTCCTCATGGACTACTTGTTCCTTTCCCTTTTTCTGATCAGCACTCATTTATGAGAACAATTTATTATTAGCACTTTATTTAAAAGTAATACAAAATAGTAGCGAATAATAAAACAAAACAAAAAATATGCATTAACATTTTTCTTGTATGTGCATTTGTACAACAACAATGAGTTTTACCTGTCGGGAAGAAGAAGTCTCATGAGAACCATCATCACCATGTGTATTATGTAGTTGTTGATCCATACTATAGCCCTGTATTTCAAAAAAAAATCATTGATACATGTTAAAATACATGTGTTCTTATTCTAAGTTACGTTGAATAATAGACAATTATCAAAATGCTTCAATTAAAAGAAGAGAGTTTTTTTTAATTTTTAAACAATTTTAAATGGTGCATAGTGCGTACCACCTCGTCCATGATAGTGGGGTTTTTTTAATCTATGTGATTCAAATTGTAATTGATAAGAACCTCTTCGCCTCCATGTATTGATTTGATTGCACATAGAAATACGTGATTTCCCTCGCGCTCCTCAAATATGCAATTGGGTTACTTCTTAGTTGACGCAGGTCATGTACTATTTATAAAACCTACAATATTCTCTGATGCTTTTGGCCTTCCGTCAATGTATATATCTATTGTTTTACTTTGTTCACTAACTTTTGTTGTATATAATTTGTCCCGAGTGCATACCTACACATACTTTTTTATATCTAACAATCTACATCCAACTATTGTAATTATAACAAGGTTTGACATACTCCATCAATTCAAAAACTTTGTTGTAAGAGACATTTATGCCATCCATGGAAAATAGGCCCAAACCATGTAATGAAGACGGTGCTATGCGATATATCCTCTCTCTAACACAAAAATTAATGTTTATTGAAGGAAGTGCATCAGGGACCCATTGTTTCTATAGATGTTTGTACCTAAAGGGCACCTCAGAGTCATCTTTGATGTCATCATCATAAGAGCACGACCCCCCTTGAGCAAGGAAAAATTCCATGTGTTTATTGAATTTCTTTCTGATCTTTTGACCTCGAGTTGATCTCCTTTATTTAGACATACTAAATGTCTCACTTTCTTCTTCCATTCTTACACTTTCCTCACTCGAGGAAAACAAATCTGACAAATACCTATTTGCTGGTACCTACACTTCATGAAATGAGAGAGATAGGTGGCATTGAGAGAGATATTTTACAAATGGTAAAAGACATTAATCTCTATGGGGTGTATTGACCTATACCTGACAATCCATAGAACTGTGTGGGATACCTGAAAAAAGATAATAGTTATATAATCAGACAAACATAGTTCACTCCATAGTTTTTATTACATCTTGTGAAGGACATTATACATTAATAAAATTATCTATTTATCCTACAATATTTTGAATATCTCGCCATTGCATATAACTGAACATCTAAGCATTTTGTGAGACACCACTATTGTGGCATTTCGTCAAACAGTTCTCGTGCCTTGCCAGTGTTTTTAATACATCTTGTAAAGAACATTATACATTGTTAAAATTATCTATTTATACTTTCAAAATTAGCTCACTCCATTGCAGGAAACAAAGAGAATCCCCTGTGATTTAACATCATTGATGTGCAAGGAAATAGAAAATTATCAGAAGCAAATCTTATAAAATAGTATTTAGATTAAATGCATTGATATAAAAAAAATACCCCAGAAAATGATAAAGAAAGGTAATTTGCTTAATCATGTCACTAATTTTTGCATGTCTAAATACTGGTGTCTTTCAAGTGATTTAATTCTTTTCATGTCCACTAGAAATGAGAACAGTCTTAACTAGTGAGGTTTTTTAAGCATATAGAGATTAAATACACTCTTTTAGAATGAAATTTCTCTTAACAAAATATCAAAGATATAAGTAGGACATATAAAAGAAGTTGAATAAGAGTAGTTAGATATTCACGCTAAAACCAAAAATACCATTAATATGAAAACCTAAGCATGTTAGTGGAAAAAGTATAGATTTCAACCCAAAACAATCATTAAAACATGCCAAACATCTGGCATAATTTTACATTTCATTCATGCCATTGATATTCTTCTTCATCTATCTCATCATCAAGATCATCATTGTTGATGACATCATCACCACCACTATCATCATCATTTTCATCATTAGCATCATCGGCATCATCCTCATCATCATCGTCGTGATCAGTAGCAACATCATTGTCATCTTCTTCTTCATACTATTCTTTGACTAACTCTCGATTGTGATCATCATCTACATCATCTTCCACTTCTTCCTCTTCCTTGGTATCTTCTTCTTCCATCACATTATACTTTATCGGCCTTCCTCTTGGATCATGTCTAACAAAAAATGACCAACCCAGTTTATGTGGAACCTCTGAGTAAAAAAACCTGCTCACATTGGCTTGGAAGAACATAGGGCTCTTCCCCAACTAGCTCAAACAAGTTTGTATTGATCTTTGGAAATCCATTGTCATTTTCAATAACAGTTCTATTAGGATCATTTTGGTTGAGTCGTAGTCTGTACCATTTCACGATGAAGAGAGCTAATTTTAAGGAATTAAAGTCACAGTCAAGTATATCAACCAAAATACCATAGTATCGATTTTGCGACTCTTGAGGATGTAAGTTATTTCTAGATGAAATATTGGTCACCTGGAAGACTGCACTTATCCTATAATCATAAGTTCTCTTCATGTAATCCAACTTTTTGATACAAAATTTATAACCATTGCATAACATAGCCTTGTGGTGTTTCACCTACAATAATGTCAAACATGTATAAATTATTGCATCACGAGTTGAAAAACATACGGTTGATTAACAAATTTATAAGTACTTGGTGATCTCTTAAACTATATGTTAAATCTATTTCCTTTTGTGTAACATTGGTAATCTCCATTACGATGAGCTTGTATAACCAATAAAAACATGGATTCCCATTTTAATCTATTACCATAATGTTGACATTGTTCAATCCATACCGTCATCCAATCTTGATTGTTTGCAATAAACAAATACATTGCATCCCACTCTTTAGCAACTGTACAAAATTAAATAGATGAATTACAGTGGATTTATTTTAAATATTAAGAATTAATTAACTACAATAACATATCATAATTTATTACCTTTCAGTTTCCTAAATCTACCGTTACCCACCAAGTACTCCCCTTCAAATTTTTTAATGGAGTCGAGATCCAAAATGCAATCTATATGGGTCTTTGCTGCAAGATTAGGAAGATATTGAGTAACATACACCATCATCTAGTATACCATATATCCCTCAACCATAGAACCCTTGGGATGTGCTCTTTTAAATACCAAAACCTTCAAAAATTTCAAGTGACTCTCAACCATCCACATTGACCTAGCCTTTACAAGTCCACACAATTCAATCTCCTCAACTTTGTGTATGAGGTAGTGTTCTTGTGCATTGAAAAAGGTTGAAGGTAAACACTTTTTCATTTCATACATTAGAGAAGGAATTCTTTTCTTCTAATATTTTATATTTTATTTATAGATTTATTTAGATGACAACCACCTACAAGGGATTCAAGACACAATAATATATAAATGCGAGACTTTATAATAAATTACTTGTTTGATATTATTGTTTGATATTATTGTTTGATATATTGAACAAATATCACTGCTTACCTCATGTATTTTCCAAAATCATATATCACTTGTTTGATATTATTGTCGAAGTTCTTTGGGAGCGATAAGGGTAGCAAATACTACAATAATTATCAACTGGTCATTTCATACAATGAAAATTGAATGCAGTTACACAAATATATTATAAATACAAAATATTGTGACTTACCTTGATGAAGGTATGTCAATCATGTGTTTTCATCTCTAGCCCAAAATCACTTTTCTTTAATATGAGATTGCTTATATTCGCAGAAAATCATGTAGGAAATTGAATTTTTCATATGACTTCTTTTATGACATTACTTTGTTGCTCTGTTAATAACCAAGGAAGAGAACTTGCATTAATCCGGTCTTTATTGATATTTGATTCAATGATATTTTTCATTGCATGATTGGAATCATGAATGTCACTACAAATTTTGCCAATTTTTTATTTGTCACGCCTTCCATCCAATATTTTCCACAGTGTCTCTGTTACATTCTTTCCAATATGTATAGTATCAAATAAATGCACAATTTGTAGTTGTTCATAGTAGGAAATCCTACTAAATTCTCTGGGATAACATTTTAGTTCCTTTGGAAGCTGGTCAGTGATGCCTTCACAACCTTCAAGATCATCAACTACATAATTATCCAACAAAACACAATCAAAATATATAATTTTCAAACATCAACCATTAGGTGGAAAGATATTACCTCAAATTCTATTATATTCCAACTGTCATAGGTGAGGTTTCATTCTTCGGGGCTTTGATGTAGTCTCTTCTTTCCCATTGAAAATATATTTTTTCGCACTTCGATACTTATGATTTCTGGGGAGGAAGTGCCTATACTCATCAAACACATGCTTTCTTAAAATTTTGGAATGACAAGATTTCATCTTTGGACCACACATTGGAAATGAAAATTTTCCCTTTGTTTGAAGACCTACAAGAAAACAATACAATTAGATTAAATATGTTAATTTTTAGAATTATAATTATCGCATACAACTAGAATTCACCATGACATACCACAGAAATATGTCAACCCTGGAGCATCATGAATTGTCCACACAAGCATTGCATTGAATTTAAATTGTCTTTGTCCAAGTGGTCTAGAGATGTCATACATAGTGAAACCATTCCATAACACCAACAACTCATCGATAAGAGGCGCAATATATACATTCATATCTTTCACTTGGTACTTACCTAGTTGAATTAACAACAACATTAGATAGTTATTGTGGCTATTTCACTCCAAGACTTATAATTACATGTAGATAACTATAAAATAATAAAATACCTAGAACAATCATTTCCAACATAATGTGCTCACTCTTTATTGACATCCATGGTGGAAGGTTATTGTTGATAAAAAAAACAGGCCACACCGAGTAAATAGATCTCATCTCTCCATACGGATTGACACCGTCTACTGCCAGAGAAAGCCTGAGATTTTGAGGTTCTTCTTTAAAGTGTGGCCACTTTTCCTCTATGTCCATAAATGATGAACCATACAAAGGCATTATAATAATGTCATCTTTTTCCGCATACATGGTAATCTATAAATTGTGCCAAGCTATTGCACATGAATAATCATTTCAGACGCGGAATAATGGGGATGTAATGAAGAACCTTGCAAGGCACCTTTTTTGTTATTTGATCATCTCGATATCTTCTCATATGGCATTCAGGACATTCTATTGCATTTTCATATTCTTTATGATAAATAATATGATCTTCGAGACAAACATCTATTGCTTGATACTTCATTCCAATATGTTTTATAGTGGCACATAATTATCGGTAAGAGCGAGGGAGAATATTTGATGGTGGTAACAGAAACTCACCTATCAATCTATAGTAAAAAATATAAGTCATTACTATAAATAATCTTAATGGTATATGTTTCACCTTTTATAGACTACAATGACATATATGACAAACCTTAGCATACGTGGCATTGCTATGTTGGACAAACCATTCATAACCTTCAAATTCACCAGCAATAATATAGCAGAGAGAAGAGTAGATTGGGAGCCTTTGTAAAGGGTCATGTTCACCTTCTCAAGTAGAGGTATATCATGGATGACATCAATTCCATCCTCATCATAATTATCATCATCATCAGCAGCACCAGTAGCATCAGTACCAAATGTGTCAACGATCAATACATTCATACCACCATCTTCAAATGTGTTTTCTAGTGCATGATCATTATCTTCCATGGGATCATGATCTTTAGGTTCAATACTCACACCTCCATGCTCTCCTATATCCACACCCTCATGTTCCTCTGAGATGTGGTGGTCCATATCACGTACTACACTGAGGAGATCGACCTATATAAAAATGATGATAATCAAACCCCCCTTCAATATGATAATCAAACCTCCTTCCATGGTTCATAAGTATATTAATTGTGAAAACAATATAAAAAACAACTTACCAATGGATGATAATCAAACCCCCCTTCAATTTGACCATTCTCCTTACAATATCTCTTTGTTGTTTTGATTTTGATTCTTCTTGTATTTAAGTAGTTACAACTCTTGCAAGGAAAATAATATTTTTCATCGCCTTCTCTTTGAAAGTTAGACAACAATCTAGCGATTGTCTCCCTATTTTGATCGAATTCCCTTGTATTATCTGACATGATCCTTACTGTGTATATCTGCAAAAAAAATTGGACATGTTGTACTTAATGTTTATATCTACACATATGGTTTTAATAGCAAATGGTCACTCTATTTGCTCATGGTGAGAACTCTTTAGTTGTCACAAAGAATGTCAAACAAAAAATGACATGTTACTGTAGGTTTTATAAATGATATGTTACTTTGTAAATTTAACTTTAGGTTTTATAACTATACATATATTTTCTTCGACTCACCCACATTGCAATCATATCGATAGGTTGATATCGAATTCTATGTCAATATTTACAGCATTAAATTGATCATAGTTGGAAAACTCAGACACAAGAAGAATATGAGTATAGCCAATTTTTAAAATAATATGAATGAAGGCAAACATACATAAGTGGATGAACATAAATAATGAAGGTACCATACATTGCCTGAAGTAATGAAGTGTTGACTCAGGGTTGAATCCAGTATGCTCATGTATGATCTGAAACCTGCAAGGAAGGAAAATATGGGGTTAGATCCAAAGGATCTAAGAAATATCTGGCACCCTATTAGTGATTCTCATCTACAATTATGCATGTTCATATTCAATCTATACACTTCTAAAAGGAACAAAGATAAAATTTACAAAAACCCATCCAAGAGTTAGACATCATGGATTTCAATATCATGCATCTACACAATAATTTCTAAACACAAAACATCAGTTGTGGCCTTCAAGACTCCAAAATTTTAAGGAAATAAAATATAAAAAACCTTCTTAAAAGTACAATGGATCTTACATTAAAATGACTTTAATATGTTGGAAAATTTAAATATCTAATGCAATGATTTAACATCAAAGCTCATGAGTTTATCAAAATATGTCCAACGTATCTACATGAAATTCTAAAATATTTCAGTATCTACAATAGCCCTCTATTAATCATATTTATGCATATGGTCCCAACCAAGTAGTGCACAAACTACACAAAGAAGGCATTGCAGAAACATGATTTCTGATTTCGCCATTGAAGCAATCTCGGCGGCACTAGCTGCCTCTCGAGCCTTGTACAAGTTGCACTCATTTACTACATCAGGTATAGACATAGATGGGGTAGATGTAAATGTGGTGTCATCGACCCACCAAAAGTATTGACATCCACTATTTCCCTGCAATACCAAATCTACATCAAATCTTCCTAAAATGATTACTTGTCACATTACTTTTAAACATAAAATATAATTCCATATCTAGACCTTTTTCCTATTTGGGAAACCCCAAAATTGATGCCCAGGATTACTTTTTGTACATGACGTCTTCAACACACAAGGGCCAACACCACATTGACACATAGGCACATTGACTGAAACCATCGACGCTATATCAATAAATATTGCACTGTCATTCCAACATATCATTTTGTTTAGTTGATTATTTTGTTCATTCATACTAATTATAATTGCAATAAAAATAAACATACTAATGTAGACAACATCTCAAATCGAATTGCAAAATGACTATTTTCAATCATAGTACAAAATGAAAATGCTTTGTATTTGATGATATAATGAATCTGAACAACATGTAAATGCAACGTCCTAACTACACATGATGGAAACCAAATGCATAGTTGTGATTGGGAATTTTATTCCTTACCACACATTTTTCATCCTTGTTATATTCATGGATGAAATATCACTATTTAGAGTCGACTCACTTTCCCGGCTACTCCCAATTCTATGAATTGGAGTTGAATCATGTGTCACCTACACTCTTGCAAGTCATTGTCGACATATCAACGATTTTCATGACATTAGTTTGTTAAATGCAGCTGACATGATAAGAAATTTGTGCATGTCAAACTCATGGATGAAACATGGGTCAATGAGTTTGACTCAAAAAACTATACACTTGAATCCAGATAGCAATATCAGAAGATAATGAAATTTTTGATGAAAATTTAATGGGAGATGTAGTTAGGTATAAAAACCTCAACTACATATAAACACATCAAATGTACTATGGAATGAATATCAAATCCACTTATTGTAAACACATGTGAACTAGTGAACAACATCAGAGAATTATCACTGTCCATGAAAACTGGACAGCAAATTGAGCAATCAGTAATACTACATTGGTGATGCAAAAGTTTCATTAGTAGTAAACAAAGCAGAAGAAAAAGTAAGCTTATCATCATGGTGTACATAGCCTCCAATAAAAAATTTGGATCAGGAGAGACATGTCTTATATCAAGGATCCATGTAAATTTTAGTAATATAAATAGTTACAAGTGTCATTTCTAGATTACTCCAATTTTAGTAACAATAAAGGTGCTATGTCATAATCAAAGGGATTTACAAATGTGTCATTACTTATAGAGAAGGTGACATAACCATATCAATCTATAAGGAAGCAATGCTACTATAAGATAAAAACACATATCATCATTATGTAATAAGAATTAGTGCAGTGGGTGATAGCAGTCTAAGGTGATCTTAGGAAAGAATCATTCAGACAAAGATATAAACATTTTCTTGGAGCAAAGGAGTCCACTGTGAAAATAAAACAAATGCTGTTATAGTATTCAAAGTTGGTTTTTTAGTTGTAGCAGATATAGAGATTGCAAAGGAATTTATGACAAAGATCAAAGTTTGAAGTGATAAGAGAATTCAAAGCCTCATAAAGACAACAACATTCAATTACGTAAATGATGTACCAATGATCACTTTCTGATTATCATTCACAATGATTCATACATTACAAAAAATCATTAGTCTTTGACATAAAATGACAGTTTCAATAATATCAATATATATGATGGGATGCTTCACCAATAGAAAAGTATCAATACTATCATGATTATCATATAAGAACATGTGTTGTGAATAATATGAAATGAGAGGAGGTTCATATAGGTATTAATAAGAAGTGATCATGTAGTACCCACCCATAGTTTTCTTTCTGTATTTGATGTTGTACTCTTTTAGGTTGTTGTTTTAGTTGATTGGCCAAATTATTTTAGGCTACATTTTGTGTGAGCTATTATTATATCATTTGATGGTGATTCTTTATTATGATGTTTATGGATTTATCATATGCATAGATAGATGTGATGATATTATCATGATGATTATTATATGTTGATTGCAGATTATGATGTACTTACCTCATACTTGCATGTGTATGGTTATCTTATATGTTGATGTACTTGTGACGTGTTTGTTATGGTAGAGGATGGATATGTAGTTACTTTCCTTATGGGATCCACATGTTTGACCGATCCCTATCATTGTTTGTGATATTATATTGGATGTATATGCATGTTCTTTTGATGGCAGGTTTGCAAGTACAGGGCATCATCTTCCCTGAATTGGCAGGAGTGAGCGTGCCCATATATTCATCTCAATGGTAAAGAGGGGAGTTATCATATAGACCCAAAACCCTAACCTAAGCCTATTGTCTTGAGTATTGGATGAGTATCAGTTTGACTACCCTACTCGGATATGTCTAGTTGACGTGAATTTGTGGATCCTATCCCTGTGTGTGTTTGAGTTAATTTTGGTTGATTACAGTTGAGTGTTGTGATGTTGTGTGAATTATCATGTTGTTTTGTGAAATTGATTATTATTGAGATTAATTATTAAATACCTATGTTTAATTGAGAAATTAATTATAGTGCAATTATTGAATATTGAGATTTAATTGAATATTTAAATTGAAATTTGAGTTATATTAGCTTTTATGCTTTATTAAATAAATTAAATATTTAATTTCATGGATAAGTGTGCTTTAAATATTTAATCTATTTAATATATATTTTAATTAATTACATGTGCAACATATTATTGGAATTGGAGTTTGAATTCAAAATGCAACTTGGTTTAATAAGTCAAAGTTGAGTTGTGCAAGTAAATAAATATTTTTAATTAATAAATTAGATTTTCTTTCAAACTTGGAGGTTGAGTTAACTAAGTTAACTGGAGTGTATATTTTTAGGAATATTTTCTTGAAAGGTGGAAGTTGATTCCCTCTAGGGGAGTTCTCTTCTCATTTGCTCATAACAAATTTTTGGTGAAAGCATTTTTGAGAGAGGAATTTTGTGAGAGTATTTTTGTGTGTTCTTGTGTTTTGCTTTCTTGTGAATTTGCATGTGCTTGGAGGCTTGAGAATATGTGGAGATCTTGGCTTGGGAGGCTTCGTGGTTCTAGAATTGCAATCAGAATTGAATTCGGAGGCTTCGGGATTCTCCATCTTTTTACAAGGCTTCTTTGTCAAATGTTTGGTGGATTTGAGGTAGGGTTTGGAAAAAAACCTCTTTGTGATTTCAATTTGTAAATGTTATGCTTTCCATGTGTTTGGATCATTTGCATTTCCTTAATTAGGTCCATTTATGCTTTTGATTAAATGGGTATCTTAAAAAACCCTAGATCTATGTTTTTACGAAAAAATACAAACTTGGCATAGTAATGTTATGCTGCCAAAATTCGGAGAGGAAAAACCTTTGGGAAACCTAGAAATTAAGAAAATTAATCTGCCTATAGTAGAGACTAATCTAAGAAAGTGAAGCTATTCTATTGCAAATGAGATTAATTGATAAGAAATATGATATTAATCTAAGAAAATGAAGCTATTCTATTGCAAATGAGCTTAATTGAAATGAGATGATGAGCTAAAATGCAACAGCAGTTCTTTATTCTAAAATGCATATTTTCCAGGGGATTTTGAATGAGAAATGGGAGCTCTTTTATAGACTGAGAGTTTTCTCAGAATAGAAAGTTTCCTTTTTGAAATAAAATAGATAGAAAAGTCAGTTCAAACTAGCAAGTTTTCTTTAAAAGAAAACAATGAACTGTTTTCTCTTTATTTTTAACTTTTTTCTTTTTTATTTTAACTGTTTTCTTTCTCTTTAAAGCATAGTTAATTCAAAGTTTCCATTTCTGAACTGAAGAGAAGATTTTTTCAGAGAATATTTAATTAAATAAATAGAATATGACCTCATAAATGTGTTTTTCTCAATTATCTGAATAATTAAATTTAATTATTGAAATGAGAATATTTATTTAATTCCTTTTTATGTGTTTTAGCTAAAAGGGGTGAATTTAATATAATTAAAGTGCTAGGACTTTATAATTAAATTAATTCAATCATAGGGTTTGTTTAGCTAATTGATGTTTTAGGAATTAAATATAATGTTATGATTAATGCAGATTTAGGATTTTCTGCATTTGACACTTAGGTCGAGTAGAGTCAGTTAAAACTCAGAATTGCCTAGTACAATAGGACTTTGATGATCTAGAAGAATGACAAATGCAAGAAAATTGGTTAGGGATACAAGATGTCAATTTTGGGGTGTTATATTTTTCCCCTCTTTGAATTGATGTGCGAGCAGCGCATTGATTCAAAAAATAGTCTAATGCCTGAAGCACAGAAGAATAGATTTCAAAAATTGATGATGCAAAGATCGATTGATGAAGATTTCAGAGCCATCTCTAGGACAGAGCTTAACTCTACGAAGTCTAGGTTAGATTGCCAAGACGTCAGTCAAGTAGAGTTGTCGAGGGTCATCTCCAGAATGAAGCTTAATCCTCAGGGATCTGGGTTAGATTGCCCTGATACCTAATAGATTAAGATTTTGAGAATCATCTCTAGAATGAAGCTTGATCCTCAGGGATCCAAGTTAGATTGCCCTGATACCTAATAGATTAATATTTCAAGAATCATCTCTAGAATGAAGCTTGATCCTTAGGGATCTAAGTTAGATTGCTCAGATACCTAATAGATTGATATCTTTCAAAAGACTATCCCCAGAACGAGGCTCAACCTTCAAGAGTCAAGGTTAGATTTCCCTGATAGCTATCCACAAAAAGATAGTCAATAGAGATTTTTAAGACTATCTCTAGAACAAATCTTAGTCCCCCAATATCTAGGTTAGATTGCCCAGACACTGGGTAGATCAAGTTTCAAAATCATCTCCAGAACCATCTCTATAATGGATCTTGATCGTCAATAATCTGAGTTAGATTGTTCAGATACTTAATAGATAGAGATTTTGAGAATCATCTCTAAAATGAAGTTTTACCCTCATGGATCCGGGTTAGATTGCCCTGATACCTAATAAATGACAAGATGTAAGGAACAAAGATGCCCTTATTGATTGTGGAGTATCCTGTTTTGACTATGAAATATGAAAAACTAAACATCTCCCAAGTGATGAGATACCCCTAGCAATGAGGAATTTTGAATTTAGATCGGATTGAATAGAGTCAATGATGTAATCATCCTGCCCCCTCGGGAGCAAAATGGAAAGATGACACATCATAATGATGATTGAGAGTGAGAAATCATAGATAGATTATTGAATTGAAGATCAAGAAGAACTCAGGATAGATTACAGAAGAATAAATAATATTCAGAATCAATTTTGAGTGATTTCAAGGTCTGGTTGACCAAAGTTGACTAGGGTTGACTAGAGTTGACTTTTAATGAAAAGAGTCAAATATTTGAGAAAATATTGATTAGATAATATTTTAACAAGAAAGAGATGTTAGAAAGTCGACTGCACAAGCATCCGATTGCGTTGGTCCCAAAAATTTTAAAATATGATTTTGAGCTATATAGGAGTGTCAGATTTTGATTTCGATCATGAAAAATGGATTAAGCATATAGCTGGAGATAGAGAGCGAGGATCAAACACTTGTGTAGTAGTGGTGAAGCCAGGATGCTAAAGAAGAACCCCTCAATGTACAAATTCAGGAGAACGTAATAAAGTGAGCATCGAATTGCTGCTACAATGCAAGTCTAGAATGAAAATGCAATCCTATGCTAGATGCAATACCTAGGACATGGTTGTGAGACCCATTGTATAATCATCATCATTGAGAATTTTTGGAGCATTGGAGTTGATACAATCCTTACTAGTGCCACTGCGACCATAAGGATATGAATATGACTTTCATCGGATAAAATGTAGGAAATGAACGTAAGCACCAAGGCACAAAAGCCAAGATCACCTGAATATAGTTTCTAGTTGATATTGCAAGAGTACACTAGTATCGAGGAATTCAAAGCCAAGATAACCATGAGTGCATTTGTGTGTAAACAAATAGAGCAATAACAGTCAAGGAGATAGTTTCAACCTCACCATGGTGTACAAATAAACAAGATCGAGGGATGTGAGGTTTTTCCACCTTAATGCGGGAGCTCTTATCACATACACCCTATTTATTTGATGTTGTTGGATCATTGGGACTACACCAACAAGAAGTAGACAAATGAAGCTTAAATGATAAGAAATATGAGATTAATCTAAGAAAATGAAGCTATTCTATTGCAAATGAGCTTAATTGAAATGAGATGATGAGCTAAAATGCAACAGCAATTCTTTATTCTAAAATGCATATTTTCCAGGGGGTTTGAATGAGAAATGGGAGCTCTTTTATAGACTGAGAGTTTTCTCAGAATAAAAAGTTTCCTTTTTGACATAAAATAGATAGAAAATCCAGCTCAAATTAGCAAGTTTTCTTTAAAAGAAAACAATGAACTATTTTCTCTTTGTTTTTAACTATTTTCTTTTTTAACTATGAGGAATCATCTCGATCTCCCTCTCTGGTACTTTGACCTTACATCAAACAATCATTTCCAGTGGATTTTAGTCAGGTTCGAAACCCTTTTGTTCCAAGAGGATCCAAATTTTGAAAACACTCAACCTTCTCATACTGAGTCTTTACACACTGAACACTTGCATTCTAGCAAGAATGTAGATCATGACCAATCAGGTGAACTAGCAGAGATGATCTCTCTAAAACCAGGGGTAAATTCCATTTTCAAGACCCCCCCAATGATGAGGAAACAAAAATAAGCCAAGTAGATATCGCGAATTCTCATGCCAATAAAGATTTCCGCAGGATGATAGAAATTCTCCTAGCTGAGGAAAAAGAGAAATACCTTCTTGAACTAGCCAATCAAGGGGCTAAGTTACCCTCCAACTATAATGTAGAGATGCTTGTCACTAAAGAGGAAGAAACTAAAAAATCCAAGTTACAAAAACAAGTCCAAAGTATGCAAGAACAAATTATTCAACTCATGAAGGATAAAGACAAACCCGCTAAATAGTTCACACTGGAAAGCATTTGTCCATTCCCATATGATAAGAGTCTATGCATGCCTCCTTTTCCCAAAGGAGTTGAACTTCCCAAGTACGATAAATACTTGGGTACCTCTGATCCCTAGGATCATTTGAGAGAGTTTGGTGCTCTCTCTATGGAGTTCATACATGATCCAACCTACCTCATGCATCTCTTCCCATGTAGTTTGGGAGGGCCATCTATGGAATGGTTCTCTAGGCTACCAAATGGCATCAAAACTTTTGACAAAATTGCCAACTTATTTTTGCAACACTATTCTCACAACATCCAACATCCAGTTCACATCCTAGATCTTTGCAACTTGAAACAAAATCATGGGGAATCCTTATTGACATTTCTCCAAAGATGGAGACAACTTTATACAAGATATTCTCGCAAAATACCCGAATCTAAAAATTTGGACATCTTTCTAGACAATCTTTGTCCCAACTTTGGGTATCAAGTATAGTTGCAAGGTCCTTTAACCTTTGATGACATGATTAAGAAAGCTGCGAGAATTGAGACATTTATGGTCAAGAAAGGAGAACTGACCTTACACAAGGAAAATAAACAAGGGTCTTCCTCCTCAAGAAAAGATAAACCCAAATTTCCCAACAAGAACCAAAATGTATTGAATGATGGAGTTGTAAACAATGTGACTCCCAAGCCTTCAAAGGTTTCTTTTAATCTCACTACCACAATGCAGGCAACCAAAGCTACTAAACAGGCTGCGGCAGAATCCAAACCCAGTACCTCACATTTCTCTAGACCTAAACCTTGGGCTCCTAGACCCAAGCATGAGTTCACTCCTTTAGGAGAACCTCTTGATGTGGTTTACAAGACTCTCTTGGATAACCATTTACTTACTCCACTGGATAATTCATGACCTTATGATCTGCAACCAAGACCCTCTTGGTGGAATGAATCTGCTTATTGTGATTTTCACCAAAACAAAGGTCATAAAATGGCTATTTGTCTTTGTAACCACCTAAATTTGGTTTGTTCCAACTATGGACTCTATTTTCCCTAAGTATGATCATACCCTCAATTATGTCCAAATGACCTTGTTACTGCTTGGCATAATTCTTTTAATTCAATTTAATATCCTAGGTGATTTTTATCACTAAATTATATTAACTATTATAGCCATACAATTCAAATCAATTTCGACCAATCAAATCAAATCAAAATCAAACATGGCTATAGTATTTAATTATAAAGAAATTAAATAAATCCCTAAATCAAATACCCACTTGCAAAATAACCCATTCCCCTAGCCTATTTAATTTAATTAAAATGGCTATAGTCTCCTAATTATTAAAAAGCAATTTCATTGTTTAAATAATTAATTACTATATTTCTAAATGAATTAAATAAGTTTATTTCATTTATTAATATTCCCTTAAACCCCAACCTAACCTATCTCAAACCACTTCTACCCTGGGTTCTAACCCTTCTCAACCCATTCACCCTTGCTAATCTAATCCTAATCCTAACTCTAGTCCTAACCCAC
>MU224377.1:866563-877756 GCA_018584345.1 Thuja plicata
TTATATGTCAAGTTCTGGATCTACCACTAGCCTACAACATTCTACTAGGGAGACCATGGATTCACGAGATGTAAGTTGTACCATCCACTTATCACCAATGCATCAAGTTCCCACATAATGGGATAGAAGTGACAATTCCTACGGATGCCAACAACACTTGCAACAATATCAAAGTAGGTAACATGATACCACACAACAAGGAGGCTATGGACCCAGTTGCTCCTAAGACTACCAAGGAAATGGTCATGAAGGGCTTTAGAAAAACATTGAAACTTCAAGAAACAGGTATGGGAGAGTACAAGTTGGACCTGACTCCCTCAATGACAGAGCTTCCAGTATCACCGAGATCCTATGGAAAATCGTTATCAACATTCACACCTCTCGTAGTCCAGGAGCCAAAATTACACAAGGCAATGGGCATGATAAAGGCATCCACATCTTCTTCAGATAACACAGAAGAACAGCCAGTCTTGAACTGGCTTTACAAAGGAGAACTAGTGGACTCTGAGGTCAAACATGTGAATATATCCCCAGAACAGTATGGAAAGGGATATGATTTCATCAAACAAATGGGTTACAAAGGAAAGGGACCTCTGAATGACACAGGACAAGGGATCATTGAACCCATACCCATGGAGTTTCGCCTCAATAGAGATAAAATAGGAATGGGCTTTAATACTCAATCCAAAAAACCTACTTCAAAGCAGAGTCCACCTTCTGAAATAAGGAGTGATAAAACATATGAGATAGTATCAGAACCATGGCCTTATGAGAGATTACTACATATTGGTATAGAGAATCATTAATGTCAAGGAGAACGCTATGTACCTAGTTTTGAGGTACCACAAGATCTTCACACTCCTTTGCTAGAACAACAGCCTATTCAAGAGGTAGGAGACACCATAGCTACAATCACTCAAGAGGAACCTTAGCCATAGAATTTACATCCTAACTGGGGGCAATTGGTCACAATTTCACATGTTCTAGATCTACCTCACTTTGATCTACAAGTAGCTAATCGAGTCCATCAAATAAAAATTGTTGAATATTTGGATAGATCTAATGATGATGTCACAAACTCTCATGACTATGAGTGGGATCGACTATCTATTTCCTCCGAGGAAATTGGGATAGATACAATTCACATGTTTGCAGCTTCCTCAGCTCCTAGTAAATGACCTAACACTCCTTTCAATGATACTGATCCTCCTGAAGTAGAAGAAGAATTCATTCCTCCGATCATTGATGGAGACACTGGTGAATACATAAATCTAGAAGAATTTCATAGGCTACAAGCAAGAAGCCTCCTTTTATAAAGGGATAATGATGAGATATCTACTGATGAGTCACTAGAGTTTGATCCATATATAACTGACAATGACCCTTTTAACAATGATCTTACTCTTATTGATCTAAACATCAAAGATATTAACTTAATAGATCATGTCATGTCGGTTAACAATTGTGATGCTAACGTGATGTTGTCCTTCCCAGGATCTAACTCCCTGACATTGGTACTTCCAGACCTAATCAACTGGACTGAAACAGATCCCACTCCTATCCTTGACTTTCCCAATGACCACTCCCTAGCTTGTTACCTTAATGCCTGTGAACCTCACCCTTCTTCCACCAATGCAAGGAGTGAGAACATGTCACAGGAGGATATCAAGTTTCTTAGTCACAAATTGAAAAATAAAAAGAAAAAGTGGACTGATGGTAAAAACAACTCTGTAGCATTATCAAATCCCAAAATAGTAAAGAAAAAAGACATATCCAATGGTGAAAACCTCTCAAAGGTGCCAAAGGATGAGACTCTTGATATCCTCCCTGAGCACTTTCAGGAAGGATCTTCAGTATTGATTGAACCCACATAGCCAGTAAACTTGGGCACTGTTGAAGATCCTCAGATAGTTCATCTAGCACAATCTCTATCAGAAGAAGAGAAGCTACAATTCACAGAGTTCCTAAAGGAGAAAAAAATCAACTTTGCTTGGTCCTACACTAATATGCCAGTGCTAGATCCTAATCTCATCATGCATCACTTATCTATAGCTCCTGGGATCAAGCCCGTAAAACAAAAACTCAGAAAAATGCATCCTCATGTTGCATTATTGGTGAAAGCACAGCTAGAAAAGTTGCTAAAGGCTGGATTTATTCAAGTCATTTCCTATGCAGCATGGATCTCTAACGTGGTCCCTGTTTCAAAATCTAATAAATCTATTAGGATCTGCATGAAATTTTGAGACCTCAAAAAAGCATGTCCGAAAGATGATTTCCCTCTACCAAATATTGACATGATCATAGACCTTATAGCTAGCTACCAGATGTATTCATTAATGGATGGATTCTCGGGTTATAATCAAATCAAGATCACCCCTGAGGATCAAGAGAAAACTACATTCACATGTGCATGGGGCACATTTTGCTGGAACGTCATGCCATTTGGGCTAAATAATGTCGGAGCAACATATCAGAGAGCTATGACAACAATATTCCATGACATGATGCACAAAAACATGGAGGACTATGTCGATGACACACTGGCTAAATCCAAAGAAAGAGATACTCATATTGCTGATTTAAGCAAGATATTAGATTGAATGGAACAGTTCCAACTCAGGCTCAATCCGAAGAAATGTGCCTTTGGGGTCCAATCAGGCAAGCTCCTAGGATTCATAGTATCAGCAAAGGGAATCGAGGTAGATCCAGTGAAGGTAAAAGCTATTCTAGAGATGACTCCTCCACATAATATCAGTCAAATGAGAACACTACAAGGGAGACTCCAGTCTATCAGGAGATTTATGTCCCAACTTGCAGATAAAGCACAACCCTTTACTAAGCTACTACATAAAGGGGTTGCGTTCAACTGGGATGAACTTTATGAAGCCAACTTAAGAGAATTAAAGGGGTACCTACTGCTCCACCTATTATTATGGATCCTATTCATGGGAAGCCCTTACTCCTATACATTTCAGCTACAGCTACATCCCTAGGAGTATTGCTAGCACAAGAGGACAAAAGAAAGAAAGAAAGAGCTATCTACTACATTAGTAGAACTCTAGTCAATTATGAGCTCAATTATAGCATTATTGAAAAAGTATGCTTGGAAATCATCTTTGCATCACAGAAATTGAGACACTACATGCTCTCTCATATAGTCAAGCTTATTGCTAAGATAGATCCTCTAAAGTATCTTTTGAGCAGAATAGCATTAACAGGATGTTTGGCAAAATGGGTCCTAATTCTAAGTGAGTTTGACATTGAGTATGTTGAATAGAGAGCTATCAAAGGACAGGTACTTGCAGATCAATTGGCTGATTCACCGCTCCAGGATGATGAACCATTATTAATTGAATTTCCTGATGAAACAATCATGCATCTCACCGAACATCCATGGAAGATGTACTTTGACGGTTCATTTACTCAACAAGGATTTGGAGCAGGGGTTCTCTTCATAACTCCACAAGGATATAAGATTCCCAAATCTTACAAATTAATGTTTCCATGCACCAATAATATCTCAGAATATGAAGCATTGGTTAATGGCCTCAAGCTCGCCATGGAATGGAAAATCATTGAGTTACACATATATGGTGACTCCCAACTAATTATCAATCAAATCAATTGGGAGCATCAGACAAAAGATGAAAATTTGATGCCCTACAAGCAACTAGTTGATGATCTAAAGAAATACTTTGTCTTCATCACCTTCCAGCAGATACCAAGATCAGAGAGCAAAGTTGCAGATGCTATAGCTACCTTGGCATCCATGTTACAATTGGAGGAGCATCAATTCCACTATGACTTCTTGGTGGAAGAAATATCCTATCTCGCCTTTGCCAATCTAGAATACCAGGTAATATGTGCCTTAAATACCCTAGATCCATCTCGATATGCCAGTATCATTGCATACCTTTTTGACCAAACCATTCCCGCCAATCTATCTACAAATGAAAAAAGATCCCTGATTAGGATAGCATCATGTTACGTCCTCTTAACTAACAACCTATATCGACGTAGTCTCGACGGTACACTTCTTCAGATTTTAGAACTCAAAGAGTCTGATCTAGCGTTAAAATATGTCCACGAAGGTGTATGTGGATCACACTCGAACGGCTTTTCATTAGCTAATAAATTGCTCATGTGGATCACACTCGAACGGCTTTTCAAAAGCATGTCTTAAATGCCAGACACATGGGAACCTTATTCACGCTCCTGCCAGAGAACTCATACCTTTCATAACACATTGGCCATTCCAGCAATGGGCCTTTGACTCGGTTGGACAAATATATCCAAACTCTTCAAATGGACACAAGTTCATCATTACAGCCACTGAGTATTTCACGAAGTGGGTCGAAGCTGTGTCGCTAATCAAAGCCATTGGCAAACAGGTGGTTATGTTCATTCTAAACTACATTATTTGTAGATATGGGATACCCTCTTCAATTGTGATAGACAATGGGGGCCAATTTAAAAATCAAGACATTGATGACCTCTGTACACAGTTTCATATCACTCAACATTTCTCCTCGGTCTATTATCCTCAAGGTAATGGACAGGCTGAGGCATCAAACAAAAACATTCTCACAATTCTACATAGAACTGTTAGCAAGTCTGGCAGAGACTGGCATCTACAACTAAATCTAGCACTATGGGCCTACATAACAAGAATCCGAACACCAACTAAAGCCACGCCATTTTCTCTAGTCTATTTCATTGAGGCAGTATTACCTATTGAGGTTGAAATCCCATCTTTGTGTATATCTTTACAAGGACTGGTTACTGATGAACAATACCGCATTGATAGGGTAAATTCTCTGGACCTCCTAGACAAGCGCAGACAACAAGCGTTTGATCACCTCAAAGTGTACCAAGCAAGAATGTCCAAAGGTTACAACAAGAAGGTCAAACCATGCAATTTTGAAGTGGGAGACCTTGTCCTGAAAGAAAATCCTAAGAACTAGCCTAACAGAGAGTAGAAATGAAAGTTTGAACCTAACTGGCTAGGACCTTATGTTATCACTGCTACCTTTGGGACTGGGCCTTATCAATTTGCTACACCTAAGGGAGACATTCTTCCAGATCCTATCAAAACTCTGCATTTGAAGTGGTTCTACGCTTAATGTTCGGCTAGCAAAGCCTGTACAGCAAAAAGTTCTTGCAAAATACCAAAAAAATTCAAAAAATTGATCCTGAAGAAATTCAAAAACAATGAAAAAGATCCTACAAAAAGGGGTATCCTTAGTGAAAACCTGGCAAACAGGCGCCTTGATACTACAAAAACATTCAAAAAAGCAAAAATAGCAAAAAAATTGATAAACAGAAAAAAAGTGCCTCGATGAGCACCTGGTAAAACAAGCATCTTGGTAGAAAAAAGAGAGAAAAGATCTTTCTAAATGGTGAAAACCTGGCAATCAGGCGTCACTTGTGTTCTACGCTTCATCTATCAATGCACTACTAATACTAGGCCTTCATAATTTTTCTTGTGCTCATATGCTGACTTCATTTTTCCTACATGACTATCTTATCCTCGCTTGGGATTTGTCTATCTTTACGTCCTAGGAATAAGTCATTTTGCACTGGGGGCATCTTTGCTGGCATAGTCGGTTGCGGTTGCTAGGTTTCTCTAGGACAGTATGCCTCACAGACACAATGTTTCTTGGCACATGCAAAACAATGTCACATTCTAAAACCAAGGTGTCTTTTAACGACATGGGACATGACATTGACATTCACCAGCATTCCTACAAAGTTGTATTGGATCGCAAACATGAACGGATTATCTTATCAAGGCACAGACATGGAACACCATATTGTTTATATTCTAAATTTTTGATTGATGAATCTTTACTATGTTTTACATATGGATGAACAAGTACTATCTTAAGCACATAGTTTGTTAATGGTTTGATTATGGTTCTTTTATGTCCTAATGATATTTTCAACTAGGGGCATCTAAGTAATTATAAATTTTATTTGATTGATTCTCAATTGATGATTTGTTATTTCTTCTTAATTACTCAATGACGTCTACACAAAGACAAAGAGTCACAAGGATTGGGGGCATAATATTTTCTTGATTTTCTTTGTATGGTGATTGTTTCATATGATCCTATAAACTTCACCTAACTTGGATGTTTATGATAAGAGCTGCTACTATGGGTAGATAGCCGCATATATCTTGATCTTTGTTATGTGTAAACTACGGTGAGTTTGACACAATTTCCTTGTCTATTTTTTGACCAAGATTATCACTAAGGTATATGAATCAAAATGTACCCAAGGATATAAATTTTCAAGGTCATTGCGGGTTCAATATCTTGCCTTACTCAGAAACTGGTATATTAAAAGGAAGGTGACTATTTTTGTTATCCTAGCTTCTATGCCTTGATCCCTAAGTCTATTTCTGACATTTCAATAAAATATAGTATTCATATTATCATAATATCAGTGGGTATTAGTGATGGTAGTACTATTGGATGGTATCTATTTTAAAAAGTGCCCAGTGATGATAAAAATGTTGCAATATTTTCTAAATCAGTGACAAGTCCTAAGAGTCTTCATATAGCTGCATTTAAAGATTGCCTGATGCATTTGTCAACAATAATAACAGCATAAGGAAATTTAAGCTCAAAAATGGTTTCTATCTTCTTCTGAATCATCAAGTTAATTACATCATCTATATTACTGATATCAAATATCATTGCACATCCATAGCATACATTTTGCATTCATTTGAAAAGAAGAAACTAGAAAATACCAAAAATAAAACATCTATGTATTGCATTTTTTTACTTCTACATCCTAAGTGCATCCATACATCTATTTTGCATAAACTGGAAAAACAAAAGAAAAATACATTTTGCATTTTCACATAGATATCATTTATGACATATTTATATCAGTAATAACACATCACATCCACATTATAAAATGATGTTGTCATCTATGAACTAACTCATCAAGCGATCAAGATATCATCACATGTGCAAAATATACATTTACCACGTCTATGGAAAGAAAAATGAATACATTTACCACATGAAACATGTCAAAATCAAGAAAATACACCAGATATATATCATCATAAACATGGTACAAATCAAAGCATAAAGGGTATCAGAAAGTATAAAGTGTATCAGTGAGCATAAAAGAGTATCAGTGCGCCAAAAATAAATCAGATATATGTACGAATGAATGTGATATACAAAAAAGGGGATCTCAGCAGGATCCAGATATACATATATACTCTTAAAAATGTACATGTCATACAAAATGGTATAGGAATCAACTCTGGCCTGCCCCCTCTCCCTGGTCAGGAGGAGGAGGAGGAGGTGGCATAAAAGGAGCTGCTGGAGGCAGCATGGCCCCCTCTGACTGTTGAGAAACATGAGAAAAGGACGGTTCTCTCTGGCCCTCAGGAACTGCTGCGTGATACAAGGTGTAATAATATGTCACCGTCTATCCCTGATGGACTGTTGTCCAGGCATGGGCGTCTCTCTCAGCTCTGAGCATCTCCCCCTATGTATCTCTCTCAGCTCTCAACCGCTCAAGCTATCTGTCCCTGTCCGCTAAAAGAGCATCAGCAGTAGTAACCCTAGCCTCCAATGTTGTGATTTGAGCTTGGAGTTTCTCCCTCTGCTGCTCACATCTAGAAAGAGGGTCCCCATCTCTACCAGGATCCTGCTCCTGAGCTCTCTGTCTCTACTGCTCTACAATAAGTAATGGACCAGGGTCTCTTTGTTGGTCCATGAATCTATATCTTTGTCGTTTGCCCTGCCCACTGTCGCTGGCACCACCTGTATCAACTGCCTCTCCACCACCACCCCTGTCATCTCCATCATGTCCATCATCTGGCTGAGGATGCCTACCATCTCTGCCCCCATCTCTGCCACCATCGCGGCCCCCATGTCTCCCAGGTGCTCTGTCTCTACCTCCTCTACCCCTAGTGGGCCGGTCATCAGGATCATAATCCAGAGGCTCCTCTATATGCGAATTATCTCCTTGGGCACTGTAAATCATGGAAAAGGATATTGGAGCATCTCTGTAGCATACCCATCTAACACTCTGGCATCTTCGACATCTGGATGAAGGTCCCAGTCTATAGCCACCATATCTCAAATTTCCTTTGAGGCAATCTCATACATCAGTTGTGCACCCCAATCAGATGCCTCATCCCTAATATGAGCATACACTACAACATCCTCTATGCGGCCCTGTCGACGGCCATACTGTCTCAAAACTCTGGTAATGAGGAAACGCTCTATAATGTATCTAGTATGGACGATAAAATATCTACTCTAGCACAAGAATGGTACCTATCAGGCATCAGATGTCCATACCTCGTAGTCTAGGTATGGCCACCACACGACCTCTGTCATATCATTGAATAATCGATGTCAATACTCAACCTTGCCTAGATGGGGCTGCTGAAGGAGGCCTGCATACATATACACATAAGGCTGCTCAGGTGCCCTCTGCCTATCTACTATCAGTCATGTGACAGGGATGTGCTCCCAGGCCCAAATTTGAAGGATCAATATACCAATGGTCATGCTGTGGGTATGGTGGTACACAATCTCATGAAGCTCTCTGTATATATGAGCTAGTATGTAGCTCCCCCAAGAAAAATGTCAGTGGTGGATGATCATCTACTCTACCATGCTAACCCAACCCACCAAGAAACCATGTTGACCTCTATCCGGCATGAGGATGTCGCCTACCAAGCCTACTAAGTACACAGCTAATCTATCATAGTGATCAACCATATAATCCTATGACAGGTATCTACAATCTATGGTATCATCCTGGAAGAATCTCTGAGCAGTCCCAATTGCCACGCCAGCTCTAGACTCAAAGAACACCTCATGTCCCACCATTAATATGTGCAGAATCCTTCAGACGTCCTCAGGTGTCATAGTAATCTTACCAATGGGTAGGTGGAAGGTGTTGTGCTCGGAATGCCATCTCTCAACAAGAGAAGTTAACAACCCTCGGTTCACCCCGATCTTGGGTAAACCTATTAGTGAACACAATCCACATCAGATTATGGTAGTCTTCTCATCATATGACAGTCAGCCAGACAATGCAAGAACTCATGTTGGGTAAGTGCCGCAAAATGTGACTACCTCAAACTGGGCCTGATTTGGGCACAACAATCAAGTATCAGAAACTATCTACAACAAGGGGCAGAATCCTCCTTCGCTAAAGTCATTCAAAGTTCACAGGATGCAAACAGATCAAAGCAAATTAAAAATCTAATTCTTTTACCAGATGCGATTCTGGAAAAATAGGATGCGATTGCGTATATAGGATGTGATCCCAGAAAAATAGGATGTGATCCTAAACGCAGGGTGGGATCTTGGAAATACAAGATGCGATCCCCTGATGGGTTTTCTCATAAAACAAGACTAAAACTAAGGAGCGGGATGCGATCCAGTAAAACCCAGATGCAACACAAAAATTTGAAAAAACTGGATACGATCTTCAAAAAATCAGATGCGAGTCGGGATTGACCGAATGCGATCCAGAATCCCAGATGTGATCCTAACTTCAAAGGCCTCTAAAATTGATAAAAATACATGAAATTCAAAAATACAAATTTCACAGGGTAGTTTATCGGGCACTTACCAGAGGTGGGTAGTTGGCCGGTCGCTGATGTCGGTGGCTCATCTCAAATCGGTGCTTCCTCACAGGGACTACCATATTTGCTGCAGAGCTCTCTGAATTTCTATGGAGGAATGTAAAAATGAATAGTAAAATGGTACTTTTGGAGGCTAATATGGGTCTTTTGAGACATTTAGGGTTTTTGAAACTCCTCCCGGACAACTCCTAGTTCATTTCTATTCCCTTTTCACTCAATCAGGAACCAAATCAAAGGTGTTCACGATATTTTCAACAGCACTATATCACTTTTGTGACAGTTTCGAAACTTATGGATTTGCTTCATTTATTCACCACATTGGTAAATACTGCACATTTCATCGTACATCTTGGTCTAAACATTATTTTATTAGCCTTATCACTCATATTTTCATATAATTAACTTGATAATCATGTGTTTGTTTTTAAAACACACCGTCTTCTACTCCACTCTTTCTTGCCCTGTCGCTTCTTGCAAGTGTTCTATTCTTTTCAAACTGAGGGATTTATTTCTTTTTCCTTTGATTTCTTTCCTGAAGGGGCATGTTCACACTATCACCAATTAAAATTTTGCTTGAGACACCATCAAAATGACTTCGTTATCAAACAAACTAGGTGCATAACAGTTTCCTTCACTAAGTCAAAACTGTTGGATAGAAAGCTTTGGTTCTCATGAGCTAGATATCTTATGTTTCCTTATTTTAAAAGATTTTTAATCAAGCTCCTGGTAGCTTCATACTAGCTTTTGGACGACAGCCAAGTTCAGAATCAGTATTATCATTTTTTTTTTACGACAACCAAGTTCAGAAATGGTATTTTTAAAATATTTTATTGATCTTTGGATGACAACCAAGTTCAAAATCAATTCTATCAGTTTGGTTCGATCAAGTGCGAGACTGATCTCATCAACATTTCATTTGACAGCCAAGAACGAAATTCTCAATCTTTCTGAAGTCAAAATCAAAAACTTTCTTTGAATCAATGCGCTGCTCGCACATCAATTCAAAGAGGGGAAAATGTAACCACCTAAATTTGGTCTATTCCAACTATGGACCCTATTTTTCCTAAGTATGATCATACCCTCGATTATGTCCAAATGACCTTGTTACTGCTTGGCATAATTCTTTTAATTCAATTTAATGTCCTAGGTGATTTTTATCACTAAATTATATTAACTATTATAGCCATACAATTCAAATCAATTTCGACCAATCAAATCAAACCAAAATCAAACATGGCTATAGTATTTAATTATAAAGGAATTAAATAAATCTCTAAATCAAATACCCACTTGCAAAATAACTCATTCCCCTAGCCTATTTAATTTAATTAAAATGGCTATAGTCTCCTACTCATTAAAAAGCAATTTCATTGTTTAAATAATTAATTCCTATATTTCTAAATGAATTAAATAAGTTTATTTAATTTATTAATATTCCCTTAAACCCCAACCTAACCTATCTCAAACCACTTCTACCCTGGGTTCTAACCCTTCTCAACCCATTCACCCTTGCTAATCTAATCCTAATCCTAACTCTAGTCCTAACCCAC
>MU224377.1:909970-949127 GCA_018584345.1 Thuja plicata
AAAGATGTTTTGAAGCTATCACTTCTCATCCAAATCTTTGTTGCATAACACCATCATTTTCTAAATGCTCTACCAATTGATCTTATGTACTAAACAAATGTACCAAAAAACAAACCAATTTTTTTCTTTTTGACTTTTCACACGCCTATTGCACACCAAGGTGCAATTTATAGTCATTATATCTACATCGAGGAATATTTTGGTTTGCTTGGCCCCCCTTCCCAAGGAATGCGAACATGTGACCGAAGCCTTTAAGCCAGCCAAAATTTAAGCTTTGCGAGAGCAATATATGATGAACAGAGGTTGACGATGACCAAGATTGTGAAGGGCATTCCAGCATAGAATAGCTTCGGCAGTAGCATCCACAGCAGTCACCCCTTTCTGGAGGACAGTGGGAATGACCTATGTAGTGTATGCTAATGTATGTGCTACAATGCTCATAAATTGCCTTAAAGAGCCCTATAAATCCAAGTTTGTTGCTCGTGAGAGGGTTCACTACTCTGTCAGCAAATGGGTTGATAGAAAATAGGAAAAACTAGGTAACCAATATATCTTCCTCTAGAAAAATGTTTTGTATTTTCCTAATTCATGCTTACACTCAATACAATACACGATTGCAATGCATTTTTTTCTCTTTTTTCTATGAAAATTTAAATAGGAACAACCAAGTACCCAATGCATTTGTCTTTATCAATATTTTATTGGCTTTCCTAATCCATTCATACCCATAATACAATGCATGATCAGAATATTGTGTTTTCATCTTTCTTTGTTTCCTGTGTAAACTACCCTAAACCCTAACCACAAATCCCTGTTGAAATCTTGACACTATTGAGATTTTTATGTGCTATCCTCTAGGAGACGTCATGATGCCCATCAATGGCACTAGATCACTAATATTGTAGTTTATTTAACAAAGGATCTTACTGGAAGAGATTTCATGATAATTGATACTTATGATAGAATGCTTATTGAAATGGATAGAAAACTCAGTGTCTTTTTGACCATGACATAAACAAGGGAATGATTTATCCGAAAAATTAAAGAATGTAATATTTATTTCATACCTCGTTGTCTTATTAAAGGAGCCTCCTAGATTTTCTCATAGGTGCTTCTGAGTAGATGAAGTAATAAACTACGCGATTTTGAGCTCTACCTTTTACATGTTTCTTTCAAAAAATTAGGGCCCTCTTCTCACACGCAACTTGATCCCAGTTAGGGCCCTCTTCTCGATTGTGACTCGATTTTCCCCCACTATTCTAAAGGGCACCCAGATCTGCTTCTTTCACACGATAAAATGACTCTACCTTCTACACTTTCGATGTTGCACAAGGCACAACATGAGATAAATACATTGTGGTAGTACACCAAGCATGAAGAAACAAGACAAATGTGTAATGATGCAATCACCAACAGGCTTCATGCAGCTCGATCACAGTTAGGGCCCTCTTCTCTCACGCAGCTCGATCACAAAAATTAGAAATGAGCCTTTATTTATTTTTTTTGTTTATAATCATGCGGGTGTCAAAATTACGACGGTACCGTCTCTATTACAACAGCATCGGGGGCACTTGGAAAAAAAATACAAAAATCACACACAAATGGTAGTGTCATCACAAATTGGCATCGCAATTTGACCCCAAATGTTGTAGTGGGGCCTGTAAATGTCAAGATCCATCTCTGCAAATAATACTTCGTTCTGTTCTCTATACTTTGTAACCATCAGTCTCAACCTTGGAGTGTTGTCTATTCTTATTTGATTAGGAAGTCCTTTCCATGGAAGCCACATGTGGGAAAAATTAGTGGCCATATAGCCATTCAATATTCTCGCCCAATCTTTGCCTAAGATTAAACCATAGTAGTCTGCAACATCCACAACTAATGTCTACCACGTGTTCCATCCTTGGATCCGATGCTAATTGTATATGTATGTTATTCAATTCTCCTACTACTAGCACCTCAGTTTTGTCTAGTTGAGTAACCTTCTTGTTTGATCTTGCTGGGACAATTCCCAACTTCCTGCAGATTTCTAGGGGCATGACATTACTGGATGCTCCTAAATCCATTAAGCAATTATGAAGCAGTTTTCCAAATATTCTTACTGATACTAGGAAAGGAGCAAGTTCATCTTTCCCTTGATAAAATACCACTGGATTCTTAGGCTTCATTCTCATTTTTGTGGGCCGCACTGGCTTTTCTACCTTTACTATTTCATTTTTATAGCTGAATTCCCACTTCCTTGTGTTGGTTCATCAACTGGTGTAGAGATTTGTGCTATACATATTGGTTGAGGCTCAGGTTGTCTATTGAAATCATTGAGATCTCCATATGAAATACTCTGTGTAGGACTTTCCTCTTGAATTACATGTATTGTGTTAGGTGGGGGTCTCCCTATCGTTGTTGCACTTTGACTCGTTGTTGTAGAAGCTTGGGTGTTGGACCCTTGTCCTTTATTATCTTTCAAGTTGTTGAGAAAGGTATCTCTGATTTTGGACACTTTTAATAGTTCAAACAATGGTAAACTAACTTTGATCTTCTTCATTTCTTTTGTTACACTATGTCCCAACCTTTTCAAATCGTCATTATTTGCGGGACTATTCAGTGCTTTCTCTTTACCAGCTCCTTGAGTTCTATTTTTAGTATTATGTGAGATAGTAGTATTTCAACCATTGCTATTGTTGTTGTTACCTTGCCTATATTCCAGTGCATCTCTTGGATAATTGGGTGCATTGCTCGCATTAGGGTGCGGGGGTGTGTTGAAATTATTTGGTGGGATAGAAAATGTTAAAGGCTCATCATTCCTCCTTCCATTCCTTTGATAAAAATTTGTTGTATTTCCTTGTGATTGTTGAAATGTTTGAACTTTAGTCGTACCTTGCACCAACACACTGTTGTTTAGTGGAGGAAAAGAGAATTTTGATTCATTAATATACTGATTTGATCCTATTATCTCATCTATGGGTCCATTAGCAGATTATGGTGGAAATCTTCCTTGATGCTCTTCATAAGCTTCGAATTCTAGTGGGAAGGAAAAATTTTCAAAAGTTAAACACTGGTCATATCTTGGAGCAGGAACTAGCTCAAGGCCTGTAACTTGTACATCTTCCTGATTGATTGATTCGTCTACCACCCTTTGGAATAAGTTTGAATCCTTCTTGAATTTTGCACACTGTAACTTTGAATGTCGATCCCTCTCATGGAATCTGCAGTATTGAGATAATGTTGACTCTACTAGAAATATTCTATCTACTAGTCTATTGTCCGTAGGCGGCTCATTGTCAAGTGGCGACACCATATTGCCATTGTTTTGGCTTGTACTCCAAGCCTTCTTTTGAATTGATTGATTGATGTATCCTTGATCTTGTGATTGACTACTGTCTTGATAGTTATTATTCTGATTGTTTCTTTGGTAACCACCATCTTGGTAATTCCTTTGGTATCCACCATCTTGATTGTTTCTTTGATACCCTCCTTGATAATTTCCTTGGTAATTTCCTCCTTGATTACTCCTTTGTATAGTCTGGAGTTGATTGTTCTGATTTCTTAGATGAGTAACCTTTGTAGATAGCTTCTTTACTTATTCAATCAAGTTCCTCATTTCATCTTTTTCTTCTTGAACTTTTACAGATGTACTTGTACCTTGCAGATAAATAGGTATTGATGGCAGTGTTTGAGATAATGGAGGTCCTGGATGTACCACCAATTGGTTGGAAGGGGCTTGATATGTAATCTGCGGAACTTGACTACCCCTATTCAGTGAAGGTGCATCTAATTGCTACCTCATTTGCTTGCCCACCTCCATTGCCTTAGTGTATGCTTCATTCAGGGTCGTTGGAGTAGGATGAGCCATTCTTGTGAACATGGATGTTTGAAAATCTAAGCCATTGTAAAATACCTCCCATGCGCCTACATCTTGACTATATAAGGAGCATGTAATTGTGTGTATGCCTTATGAAAATGATTGTTGAACGAGCTTATAGACTCTTGGTCTTGCCTTTTAATATCTTTGAACTGTCTATAGAATTCCAACGAAGTGATAGGAATGCCAAACTTCCCAACAAATGCATTCTTCAATTGCTCCCATCCGGTTATGGATGGCGTAGGAAAGTGAATAAACCAATAAAATGCTTCTTCCCCCAATGAATGAGGGAAGAATATGCATGCTACATCTTCATGTTGAATTCTTATATTGCACAAGGCATCTTCAAAAACCTTGATATGTTCTTCTGTTGTACGATTAGGATCATTGATGTTGAACTTAGAACAAAAACCTGATGGATTTTTGGGTAAATCATGGCACTGTGCGAATGAGATAGGTGAGGCATTGTTTTATAGCCAAGGTGCTTGTGCCATTGTTGCATGATTGATTTGAGCTTGGAATTGTTGAATTGTTTGAACTGGCACTAATTGACTTGATGGAGTTGAAGTATTTTGAGCTTTTTAAGCTTGTATTGGACTGCTTGAAGAACTCACCCAACTTGAAGTGTTTGTTGCCCAAATGGTTTCTTCCTCTCTTTTGAAATTGCAGCTCAACCAAATCTTCCTCTTAGTGTGGCGTAGACCTCAATATCCTTTCTCTTTTCTCTGATTGTAACTTCTCAAACCTTTCGGGAGAGAAAGATCCAATTCTCCTATCCAGCTTGAAACTTAATTCTGACTTATCTGATTTCCTTGAAGCTGAATTTCTCTCCATGGTGGTCTTTGAGCTCTTTTGTGGGCTTCTCTTTCTCGTTGTACTCTCTCTTTGTTCTCACTCAATTCTTTCTCCAATCTCCCTTTCAATCCTTTGTAGTTCTCTTTCGAAGGCAATACCAACTTGTTCTTCTTCTTCCAACACAATTCTTGCAGTTGTATACTATTCATTGCTTTCCTTCTGATTCCAAATGAATGCTCCTAAGTCAGAAATGATGTCGTCTTTTCTTGCGTTGAAATCCAAAGCTGGTTGTAGAACTGGATAATTAGCATAGGATATCAACACCATCTTGGATCATTTCTTCAATTTTGTCTTGCACGTTCCTGTCTTTCTTGATTTCGCTCTTCAATTCTTTGGCCCCTTTGATCTTCTTGGTCAATTACTTCAGCAACTTGTAGGAATTGATCTTCACTTTCCTTTAAGTCCCAAGCAAGTGAGTAGAATGTTAGGATGACATCACTCTGAAATGCTTCCCAATTGTCTCTAGGTTTCTATGGTTGAGGAAGCCCCATTCTTCACCATGTTCAATATTGACGACTCCCTTGAGACAACAATACTCGCCCTCCTTCTAGCGCCAATTTATGTTGATGTTAGTTTTGTTCCACTTACATAACATGTAGCGATTGAATACCTGATAGGGGTACCAAGCACTCAATCCTCTCTTGAAAAGTAAATATTCATGAAGAACATGAAAAAACTCCAAGGTTCCTTACACCTGTGGATACTAACTCAATTATAATCATGTGATTTGTTGATAATCGCATTGGTGGACTTACGCTAGTTCATTCAAGGTTACACAATTTGTTCATTGGTGATGGGTCTTATCTTTGCAATGTGTACTCTAATGCTTCTCCTTTTACAGATTACTTCCAACTTTGCTCTTTAAACTCTAACTCTAAAATTGTTGTTGCTTCTAACTATGGATGGAAAGATTAATGGATGGACTAGGATTCAACTATGATGGAGTCTTATCTGCGACATCAACTTCACCAAGTGCAAGCTTCAAAGGAAATCAAATGATTTTCATATCAACACCTTTACTCCAATTCAACACAAGTACAAACTGAAGGTCCAATGCCAACTGAACTTAAGTGCAAATAACTAGTGTACCACACAAGGCTTCCCTATCAAATCAACAAGGATGCTAGTGGCCTAGTGTATTGGAATCCAATCAAACATCCACTAATGTAACCACACAATTTACCTCTATTTTTACTTCTATCTTTACTCGTCCAATTTAATTCCATTCTATAAACTTTGAAAAAACAAGTTATATTCTAACTTTGAGAATTGAAGATAATCATGTAATAATGCAAACTTAATGACCATTCATCATGCAAATCCACAACAATGAAAAATAGAGAAAATTCGGCATTATATAAGCAACAATTTCTCAATCAACCTCCCTTATAAATGAGAGGGGTGGGGTTTATATAGGAACCCTTCAAGTACAATGAATGGCCAAGATTAAGAGGCAAAATCGATGGCCCAGATTAAATTACAAACCTTAATTAGGGCATCCAAAAGCATCCAATAAGAAAGAAGCAATATGAAACTAGCCAATGAGAAAATTCAAAGGCCCTGGGAACCAATAGGAAGCAAGAGAAATGCCTAGTCATCAAACATGTTATCATCCAATAATCTTATCCCTTTTTCTTTCTCTCTTTGCAAACTCCACAAACTTGAGCAAAATCGCTCTAAGTTCAACCAAGTCAATACCAAGGAGTATGATGTGTTGTAGCTCAATGATCTCCAACCTTTCCATGAAGTTATCCAATGTAGTATTCCATTTTGTAATATGCCATTGTAAATCATTCATAGAAGACATAAGTGCCAGGAATCCATTCAAATGGCCCTTCTCAAGAGAGTTTATGCCTCTGAAATACACTGATTCTAATTCTGCCTTCAGCCCATCCAGACTCAAATCACACGAAGCATCAAACTCCAAATTGAGGAGACCCTTGACTGCACCCATGATCTTGGCACAAATTGTTGTAACAAGTCCCTATATCTCCTCACACTGTATGCACGCATGCTCATATGTAGACCTCTGTGTAATCAATGAAAGGTACCAATAGTTGAAGTCATACACACTGCCATTATCAATAACGCCTTCCTATACCAAAACTGAAATGGGCATAGTCTTCAATGTCCTTAATCTTGGAATTGTCTTTTGTTTGATATGTTGAAACTCCTTCCATACATCCTCTAATCCTTGTATCTTTCCCATTACCATTGCAGTCTTCTCATGTACTCAAACCAATCCCGCAAGAAAAGCCTCTACTTGCCCTTTAATTTCATCTTCCCACTCCCGAACTATGTTGCAAGGGCATTGTGTACTCTCTGGAGCTGGCACATATGGAACGAGTGATGTTCTCCTACCTGGATGAGTTAACATATTGATTGATAAATTCTTTCAACATTGCATTCTCTAACTCCACCTCTTCCTTCTCAGCCTCAAGTCTATCGATTCTTCTTTCTATAGCACTTGTATTTCCTCTTAACTCCTGAAATTTTGGCTTCTTTGTTGTAGGTCCAATATCCACTACAGTAACTCAAAAATCTTCTGGTGTAATCTCATCTTCATTCATTCCTCCTGTTGGAATGGCTAAATGCAAAGTGCGCGAAGATGTTGCTTCATCTCCAATAATCTTGTGATACTTCTTTGCTGGCTTTGGATCATGTATCTTCTGAATTCTACTGAGGAATGCATCAGTGTCTTCAATAAGAGGAACCTCTTCTACCTTCCTTTTATTCGTTTCCATGCTATCTCTGAGCCAATCAGGGACTGTAGGTAATTCATCTTCCCTGTATTCTTTAAGTGTTGATATAACATCATCTTCCATATCATGTGTATTGCGTGCAGGTTGCCCTACATCATCCTTCAAATCGACTACTAAGTGTACAGTAGGAGAAGAAGCCAAAATCTATGTACCCTGTCGCACTGAATGTGTAGATAGAACTACATCATGATTGTTCTGTGGTAAAATATTTGTATCTTCTCCTTGTACTGAATCATTGTTCATGCTTTCTGTTTTCTCTTCTGATGATGATGAACTGCTGGTAGGAGTATACACTACTTGTCTTTGTCCTTCATCTCTTGATTCTGCGCTAATTTCCTTATGTATTTTCCTCAGTTCTTTTCCCTCACCTCTATGTGATGTACCTTGTATGCGCAATCCTGAACTGCTGGTAATGTCTTCATGTCCTCTTGATGAAGAAGATTCCACATTCTGCATCTTTGAATAAGTGAAGGCTACACCTTGCTTCACCAATACTTTTGCTTGTTTGTCTATCCATGCTCTTGGTATGTCTGTAACCTTCTTCATGAAAATCTTCAAGTCTGAAATCTCCTCAAGTGACCAATTAGGTGTATCAATCGGCTTGTTCTTCTCGAACTCGTAGTCGAGACAAATAATGTTGCAATCCTCTTGTATTTGGTCAGGAATGGGGAAGATATTACACTTCCTTATGAAATTCACTATCATCCTGGACCACATTCTTCTTCTTACTGCCTCTTCATCCATGAGGTTTATCCAATAATCCTCTAATTCTTCCTTATGTTTGTATTTCACTCCTCTGTAAGTCTGTATCTTTTTTAACGGATCAAAGTTTTCCCTTGCCTTGTATGTTCCCAACTGGTAGAACTGTATCTCTACACTGGCTTTTGTTGCTGCCTGCAATGATGGACAACATTCCAACTTATCTCCAAGAGTGATTATGGAAGGCACCCCTTGCTTGTGTTTCTCCTTATGTATGTTGCCGAACTCTGACAGTTGCCTTATCACTTCTAATTATACTATCTTGTTTGTTGGATACTTAGGCAATTTCTATGGCTCTGGAGAGAATCTGTGTATTTTGATGTAGGTGAAAGTAGGAAACTGAATGTACCAATTTCCATATTGCTCTATAAGTGCAATTGCTTCCTTAGATAATCTTTTTCGAACATCTCCTTGCATACTGTGAGTGATATAAATCATGAATACATCATTCACCTTCTTGTAGCTAGTCTTTCCATGCAGTTGTAGTTCAGGGTAGAAGTCATAAACCTTGAATTGTCATTTTGCATTTCCAACTTCGCCTTTGCATATAAGTCTTGTATATTTGATATTCCTTGCCAGCAGGTACACTATGTATGAAGTCATGTATAATTGTTTTGACTTCTTCACTCTCTTCAATTGGGCATTCAGGTTATCACTTATTATTTTTGCCCAATTTATCATCTTTTCTCCTAAAGCAATCTCCTCTATGTAGTAGAACATCCAGGAATCAAAGAAAGCTCCTTGAGGTGATCCCATGACTCTGTTCAGCATGAAAACTAAATCATTGTATTCATCTTTGAAGTCCTCACTCACAAGCTTCTTTGGAAGTCTAGATTTGTGATTCCATTATCCCTTAGTCCATTTCTTATAGATTACCCCTTTGCACACATCTGGCTTTAACCGAAACATCTCCTTAGCTGCATCAACGGGTAGTATGTGCATCCTGTTGTAGCACGGGATCCCAAAGGTTTCCCGTACTGCCTCTTCGCTTATGTATGCATATACTTTTCCTTTTATTCTGATTGTTCTTGTTTCTGAGTCATAATGTTTGGCGCATTCAAGGATCAATTCACTGCATTATATTGCTGCTAGGAATCCTGATGCTTGGTAAAGTCTGCACTTTGTCGTATTTGCTGCAATCTTGGACGGCAAATTATCTTTATGTCCATACATTCTTCTCTTTAATCATGTCATGTCAAAGTGTTCCATGTTTGTATCTATAAGTATTCCCCACTTTGAAGTCATTGTAGATTCTAGATAGAAGCCCTTGGATAGCCTCGTGTATACTTGTCTTGATGCACCCTTAGTCTATGCCACCCTGTATGAAGCTCGAAATTAAAATTCATGTATGTAATTACCGTAATGCAAGGCATCACTATACTTAGCCCAAAATAGATATGTCATGAAATGATTAGTGTGCACACATTCAAAGTTGTAACTACATGGCATCTTTATTTTTAGGCAAAAATGACTAAGTAAAATATATGATTGTATGCAGCCCCAAAACCTCTACAACAAGTTTGATACGTAGCCCCTATCAAATGATTATCATGATGAGTAAAGACCTACAACATGCATTTCAATTCAAATTTCAGCCCATACATGCATTTTCAGATGTAAAATTCAAACCCTTGCATGATTGATTTTCTGAGGACATGACTGTAATTTGCATTTTCAGTCCATGAAATGATGAAAATATGCACTGAAAATGATTTCCAAGACTCCCCATGATCATCCAAACTTGTTTCTAACACTTAGTAAAATTCTGAAAATTCATAGACAACTTAGATTTTCAGCCCTAGATCCAACATTTTGCTCATAACTCCTTCAATTTACCTCTGATTTGACTAAAATGAATTGTAAATGGTGAGGAATTGTCCAACAACAACTCAGCAAACAAGAAAGGGCAACTTTGGTGCTTGAACGATTTTTAAAAATTTATAGAAAAAATTTGGGCCCCTCTTTACATTTTTTCAGATTTTCATGTTTTTTCCTCTCATTCTCAGACTTGTGATGGCTGCAAATGATCACCAAAATGAAGCAATTAAGTCAAGAAACAAATTAGAAATGAAATTTAAATTTAAAAAAATTTCTAATTTTCCTCAAAAAAAAATCGCCCCATCTAGGGCTGCAACAATTTTCTGTATTTTTCACCTTGCAAAAACTTATCAATGGTTGTTATAAAATTTCAAATTTTCAAACAATGTCCTCTTGCCTTGCAACAATCTTCCTTTTGGCCTCCAATGGCTTCCTCCTCCTTCCTTGGGCACTTGCCTTCAAATTTTCATCACTTCTCCAACCCTCCAATAGTTGTTATGTATTTTCTTTCTCTATGGCAACCTCTTATAAAGGAAATTATTTTCATTTTTTTGCCTCACAAGCAATGTGAGATAAAACTTTATTGGGCATCTAACAGATTCACTTTATTTTCCCTTTTACTTTATTATTTTCCTTTGTTTTATTAAATAATTAATAAAACTTGTCCAATTGGGGAAAATCGCCCCACTACCACAATTGCACTTTTTTTTTCCAAATTTCACTAAGTCCACAACTTGCTTGTAATTCACTTTCAATTTCTTGTATGCATCATTTGATTGCCAACCCATAGGAAAATCAATCTACTACTGGAGCAGCATTTTGATCTTACCTTCACTTCATTGTTGTACCTGCAGTCACTTTTAAACACTTAGCCAAATTTCACATTACATGCTCAAATTACCTCAAAAGGGGAAAATCGACCCCCTACTGCAAGAATGCAGTACTTAGAAAATTTCACCTTTGTAGTTCACCAAAATGGGGGAAAATCAACCCCTACTGCAACACTTACTTGATACTTAGTCATTTTCAAGGTCTCTTAACTGCAGAAAGGGAAAAATCAACCCCCTACTACAAGATTCATGTACTTTGCCATTTTTCATCCATTTTTCACAGCAAAACTTTGTAAATAAGGCATTTGGACTACAATATGATCTCCAATCACATTGAATCTTTTGGAAATGTTGAATTATTGAAGGAATCACACTTTAAGTTAATCATGTCAACATTTTGAGGATTTGTTATAGGGAAAATTGACCTTTTAATGGGATTTTAACAATTTTGTACGTAAAAAAAATCAATCTCCTAAGGGGTTTAAGGCCCCAATTTGCACAATATGCCCTCAAATAACATTTCCGACAAACTGACTAGCCGAAATTTCCATATGCTTAAAATTTTATGTTCAACTCATCACAATATGGCTTATAAACATTTGATTTTCAACTCTCTCATTCTGAAATTGCAACTTGACCACCTGAAAATACCACCTCTCAAACTTTCAGAGCACTTGGTTGATTGAAACGCCACTCAAAATTCACTGAACCTGAGGCAACAAGCAAAAAGAGGGGGTCCCTATTTGCACAATGAGGCGATGGTGTGAAAACCTCACAACATGAACCCTAGAAAGTACTAATTTTAAACAATTTGGCTTTATCTAAGCCCAAAAAGGGTAAACATTAGGCTCCAACTACATATCTACGACACTATTTTTGGTCAAGTTGAGGTTAGAATATTTGGTTCAGCTATATTTACCACTCTTTGGAAGGCTTGGTGTAAGGTTAAACAGTTACAAATGGCAAAGCCTTAGGTTATTCTTCTCCTCAATATTCTATTGCTAATAGATCAATTTGGGGGAATATTGCTCCTAAGGGGAAGCCCTTGGCCTTATCTCAGGGCTGCTATGCTAGATTTTGGTGTTACTTGGGGGTTGAGAATCTTCAAGATGTTTTGGCAAATGGCAAACTGATATCTAGGTAACGGTTGAGGCTAAAACATGACATTCCTATCTCTCGAGAAAGCATATTCAATGTTACTCAAAGGGTTGGGGGATGGTTTCCCTCGTAAAAACAATTCAGATGCAGATCTTATCAATAAGATGGAAAAATGGCTTTAAATTTTTGGATATAACCTGTGGATAAAATCTACATGATGCTTGTTGGCTCGGGAGAGGTTTTTAAATGGCTTAACCTATCGTGTAACTTGAGTTGGTTGGAAACCATGTGGTCCTATAGACTGTCACATATTTGGCATAATTTTATTGAACCTAAGAAAGCTCATTTTTGTTGGTTGCTTGTTCTCAAAAAACTTGTTCCGAGTCATGTGCTTCTTAAAAATGGTCTTCTTCTAGAACCTGTGATTTAACTGATATGCCTGAAACTTTTGAACATATTTTCTTTGATTGTAAATATGCTATCCACATCAAAAAGGCAAAAAATTGACATACAATTTGACCCTATGGAGACTGATCCTCACCTGACATTGCTGACTTTAGGCACTTATCCATTCGACAATGCAGAATGTAGTAACAACATTATAGGATCTTGGGACTAGTCGCAGAGTTAACAAAATAAATAGATTACTGTATCTGATGTAAAACAGTACTCATTTATTTTTGCAAGTTAGCAGCTCCGTATAACATATCTCTCTTTTATAAACTATTTATAACAGAAAAACAAGTTGTTTCCGAGGATCCAAAAATAAATAAAAATAACACACTAATATTCTAAAGTAAGGTCCTAACTCTCCACATTCCACCATTTGTAAAATAAACATATATAATTCTTCCAATCATATATATCTTCGACTAATTTGGAATTGTTACTTCCCTTTATCTAATGATATATTTTCCCAATACACCAAATTGTATTGAGGCTTTCCATACCCAAACACGATTTAAGATTACTTATTCTTATGTGGAATCTTTCATCACTGAATATACTTTGTTTCTTTCTCATAAAAATCAAATACAATGCAAGTAGGAATATAAAATAATTGAACTTAAATTAAATGATGCTTAATATAAAATGTGTTTAATCTAGTATGTGATTGTTGTCTGTTTCTATTATTTTGAAGCTCTTTACGTGATCTCTCTCAACTATTTCCTACCCTCACTTCGTTCTCCTTCGGATTTTCAATCAAATGTATTTAATGTACAAAAATTTCTGGTAAGCCAAAAGGAAGCTATGATTCTTTAAACGACTTTAAATAAACTGGCATTACCATAATTACTATTTGCAAACTCAATCAATGAATGAATTTGTTTGTACTCTAGAAGCACCTTGATTTATTTTCTATATAATGCCAAAAACTTAATAGTTAAGGCATTAACTTCTTTTTGTAAAGTTTTAAAGTTACCTACCATTAAACACTATGAACTCGTTACATTTGCATTTCTTCCTCAAATGACAAAATTTCAATATGATGAGATCCTGAAAATACAAGAACTTTTGCACAAACGTTTACTCTTGGTAGTTCATATGATACAAATTCCTATTAACTTGCTCTTTACACCAAGAAAATAGGACTGATAACAAAACCATTTGGTTAGTAGAAAACCAAATCTCTTTTCTTTTCCAACTATAGTTCCTATATCTGATAGGACTAGATTTTACAATCTTCTCTGTACATGTCTTAATATGAATTTTGGGTAACTCATCACCATACTCTAATATTTCCACCATAGCCACACCGTTTCAACAAATCTTCATCCTGGCGCCAATTCGAATTCACCTTGATACTGATCTGTCAAAACAAGCCACAAATTTTATTTGCAGAAGGATCAACTTTGAAACTGAACAAACACGAATGCATGATGAAATTGAAATTAAATTTGAAACATAGGTGAAGGGCTTCTGCATTAGCTATGCATTCAATTTGAAAAATATAATAATTGTGTTGCGTGTAATAAATGCAGAATCGGGAGAAAAAATGTACACATTCATGTAATACAGTGCCTGGTAAAAGAGACTGGTTCATCCTAACATAGGATAATCTATAATTTTATCCTCTAGATAAATGGCATATGCCCACCAAATCTCATACCGTTACTTTTAAAGCAGCAAGATTTCTGTAGGCAAACATAGTTTGTCATATAATAATATACAGTTAGGGCTATTAACACGTGTACAACTGTGTACACTGTACACAAATCAAATGTTGGCTTCTTTTCTCAAATCTTATGGAAGAGACATGCCTAAATTCTCTTCTAGAGTCAAAAATGAAATGGGGATGATGTCTAGCTGATAATATTAAAATAGGCTGCATTTTATTTGTTGCTAGAATTGTAAATAGCTTTGTATTTATTTTGTTAAAATCTAAAAACTTGCATAAAAATATTTGCACAATTCAAACAGCCCCATTGCTTGAATGACCCACTAAATGTTACTAGCATGGACCTGTCGGTCAAATAAAACAAGAAATCAAACCAAACAACCAGACTATAATAGTAGTTGACCCTCTACCCTGTGAGATATAACCCAAGAGTGTGTAACTTGGTGTATATGGGAGATATATAAAACATGAAACAGTTGCAGTTTATTCCAAGCAGCAGCAGCAAGGGAACATGATTTGACTTGACTGTGATACAAATGTTACGATTTTGGCATTCAAATACATGATTAATAGGATAATATTATTAATTAAAATGAGAGATTTTTATACAAGGTGATGGATTGTTGTAGGCTCCTACTTAATGGGATGAATATTTCGACAAACCCTATATCTTGACTTCATATCCCTCCTCAACTACAAGCTCTGTATGTGAGTAATATAACTTAAATAAGATTGGTTCAAAGCATTTAGACCTATTGCTTACCAGCCTCTTACTAATTTATTCATTTACCACGCCATAATGTTTTTGATACTATATCCCTAACATTCTCCACCTCATTACATCATACTCCTAAGACTTGGAGAGAAGAGTCTTCACATGTGGAACGGGGCATACACAGTTCCACATGCTTAGATCAAATTAATGAATTTAGAGTTAGACACACTAACACTTTATCAGCAAATATCCATAATGCATAAACAGAGAGATGCACCAGAATTTATCAATACACCTTGTCAAGACACACAATTGTTTACTACAGAAAACTCTCAGTACGAATAGGGGCCGCAACTATTTGCACTAAGCCATAGCACGAATGACTTCACTACTTATCTTTGGGTGGTAATGAGCCCCACCTTAACTACTTTGGTTGGACTGGGCCTCACCAAATTCTTCTTCTTCTTCATCATCGTCTTCTATATGGAACCTAATAAGACTCGAAGGTTAATTATTCCCCACTTTTCTCGGCGCAGTTTCCACCCCAAATTATTAAATGGGGGTTTGGGGGCAAAGCCCCCAAGACGGGTCAAGGGGCAGCTGGATAATATATCAGACTCTTTGGATAATATATCAGACGGGGTCAAGGGATTGTTGGTTGTAATCGGTTTGAATTGATGGATAATATATCGGACTCTTTGTTTGGTGGACACAGCCCGAGTTTGGGTGAACCACGTTATAATTGTCTTTTGTTGTTATCATTTATGTGTCTTTCATTCATGTGTTTAATCTTCATTTGCATATAATTGGTCATTTCTGGATGTAATTCCTAACAGTGGATGTCAAAAATCAGTTAAATTTTGCATCAAAACTGAATTGGGCGTCCAAAACTGCAGCAGGCCCACCTTGGTTAGAACTTGGTCTGTCCAAGTTCGCCCAGATACGCCGGGGTCCAAACTGGGGGTGGCCTGGTTCAAACCAGCTCCCTTTGGGCTGGACCCTGGCCGGACCCACAGACGGACCGGAACCAGACCACAGACCAGTTCGTACCCAGGCTGGTCCGGGGGCCCTTAGGGACAAACTTGACTTCCAAGACTATGAGCATCCTTCTTAAACCTGACGAAGAGCATCAACACTCAGATCTTTGGCATTAACAAAATCAACGAGCTCATCTGCAATGTCCCTTGCTAATACTGAACCCAAAACCTGCTACTTCTTCCCTCTAACATTGTGTCAAACGGCTTGGTTGCTTGTTATAATGAATATGGTTTCAGTTTGCAGTGAAATGTTTACGTAATGTGTTCGCAGATTTATGCAATGACCTTTTTAAAATCAAAAACAGTCTGGACATTGCTTTCATAACCCAATTACATGGGGCAAATATCCTACTAAAAAGGAAGCCTAATAAACAATACTAGCTACTACCAAAACAATTCATGAATGCGCATACGACATAATTCTGACCTGTGTATTTGATATACGTTGGTAATGAATTGCAAAGGAGGTTTGTTTTGGTCTCCGTGCCTGTACTCAAACTCCCGCAATTACCCAGCAAGCAATTGATATATCCCATGATACAAATTGGATCCCTACTAACAACGTGCATACCAAATACATGTAGAACAATGAAGTACTACTGAGAGGAGGGGTGAATCACTAGAACACACACTTAAAATCTTTTCTTTTCAGCTTTAACTTTACCAAATTAATCTGAAAACTGAAAGATGTAAAAGATGCAACTGAAACATTGAAAGGAGCAACAGCAAAACGACAATCCACATTTTTTTACGTGGAAATCCAATGTGGGAAAATCACGGTGAGAAATGCCGCTAGGATCTACTATCCTAATCCGGCCTCACAAATGAAATGCATTACAACCTTTTAGGGCACCAAGCCAAGGAATCTTCCAATCCCCTCTGAGAGCACCAACTCTCCACACTTTACAACTTTGTCAAACTGAACACAAATTCAGTAATCCGAAAATGTAAGTTACAATTTTGTCAAACTGAACACCAATTCAGTATTCTGAAAAAAATCAACTATGACGTTTAACATAAGTATCAGATTTTCTGATCTGATTCTTTACGTCCACAACATACAGCAGTCTTAAAATATCATTTAAGATGTTTCCAATCTGCAACTATCAAAACCCCCGTGATAATCAGCATAGAAACCAGAATTTCGAAACCTTTGAATACTGCTGTTGTAAAAATTCAATAGTTTGTATTTGTAACCAAGAACAGTTCAGAAATATAGAAAAGCTTGCATAAAATTTCTTTTAAGATTATACCAATTAACTTGAAAACGTAGCAATTTTACTCCTTATGCTGAAGATTAGATGAACCTTCAATCACTGCGAATTGAGATCATACCATACTCCTGTTTGTTGGCATTTTTAACAAAAATGCTCCGTCTTTCAATCAAATACCTGTACTATCAGCACTACAATATAGAAGCAAAGACTTTATTAAAGACTCGGAATTTCTTGAAGATCAAAGTCTGGTTTTGAAGATATTAAATTTTTCTGTTTTGGCAGGTGTGCCGGGTGGTACAAAAACTTTGAACTCAGTATTGAAGGCTTTAGAGACTCCAAAAGGGGATCAAACTTTGATCGGGTGGCGCTTCTCAAGCCAAGGGCTATAGAGTGCTTCGAAAGGTTTCCGAAATGGGGTTATAATAGTCAATCGACTCAACGGTTCACAAGTTATGGTTTTCAGAAGTTGTGCCATCATGACTCCAATTACAATACAAAAGGAAGAGGGAGAAAATCACTTAAGGACGAAAATTGAACCGTTAGGTGCCAAAATGGGAAAAATTTAACTTTCCAGAATATTCTAAGGCAGTTAACTGTACTACTTATATAGGGTTTAAGGGGGACTGAAGGGGGATTTTAGGGTTCAGTTCCAAAAGGTAGATGGTGGCTCTATCTTGTAGATTATTGTAATGAAAATGCTCATGTGGTTGTAGCATGTTATATTTTTGAATATTGTAATGTCATTTCATTGAAGATAATAGAAAGCAAGTGTTTCTCTTCTTGCTATTGTTTTGTTCTTGCAATTGTCTATATATTTCTCTATTGTGTTGTGTGTGTTTGAGGTTAGTAAGGTGAATACCCTTCATCAAGTGGTATCAGAGCAGAAGTTCTTGAGCGTGTAGACAAACCGCTGAACGTGAGGTTGAACCGCTGAACGTGAGGTTGTTTGCACCAGGATTGTGGTTGTGGGTCTGTGAGTTGAGTACAGAAAATGCCTCCACGAAGGAACTGTGGTGGAAGAGTTGCAGGTGTGACAAAAGAGGGTTTTAGAGCCCTCTAGAGGCAAGTGCAAGTATTGCAATAGGAGCTGCGTAGAGGAGCTAATATTAGGGCAAGAGATGAAAGTGAGGAAGAATCTGAAGGACAGTTTGAAGAAGAGCAAGAAAGGGTTAGGGATCCTAATGAAGCTAGGTTTTTTAGGGCAATTTCCAAGATTGGAAAGAGAGCAAAGATTGAAGTTTCTACATTTTCTGTAAATCTTAATCTGGAAGAGTTGATCAATTGGATCAATGATATGGAAGAGTACTATGAGTATGAGGAAATAGAAGATCCTGAGAGGGTTAGATTTGCAAAGGCCAAGCTGAAAGGTCATGCAAAAAATTTGGTGGAAAGAAGTTCAGTTGGAGAGAAATAGAAAGGGGAAGGAGATGATAGCAAGATGGGATCAGATGGTGGGAAAATTGAAAAGACAGTTCATTCCTCTTGACTATGAGCTTGATTTGCTGAAGAAAATGCAATGGTTGAAGCAGGCAAGAATATACGAAAGAGTTCTATCGAGTCCTTATCAAAACGGGTCATTTTGAAGCCAACAAGGAGAAGGTTGTTCGTTACATAAATGGGTTGAGGCCGAGTATTCAAAAAGAGTTGATAATGGTAAGAATGTCTACCATTGAAGATGCATATCAATTTGCTTTGAAGGTAGAAGCAAAACCGAACAAGAAATTTGAGAGCAAACAAACTGGAAGAGGTCATGGTGGAAAGCCTAGTGGACAGTCTTATGGAGGCCGAAATGAAGATCAAAAGAAGAATGTTGTATCAAGTAGCAGTTAGAATCAGAGGGGAAATAATTTCTACCCCCCTCGCGATCAAAATAACAGAGATCAAAGAGGAAGAGGAAGAGGGCAAGGACCACGAAGAGGAGGTTTTTGTGGGACGTGTTTCCATTGCGGAGGACACGGAGCTTACGAGTGTCCTCAACATCAAGGAGAACAAATAAAAGACCAGACGACAATGCACAAGTTGCACATGTAGATGAAGATGTCAAGTCGTCACATTCTAAAGATGCTAAAAGAGGAGATGTCCTTGTTACCAAAAGAGCCTTGCTAAATGATGAGAAGGAACCTGAGCAGATGAAGAATTTGTTCCGCACAAGGTGTAAATGTAATGGTAAAGTATGCAATGTCCTTATTGATAGTGGTCGTACTGATAACCTTGTTTCAGAGGAAATGGTTGATAAATTCAAGTTAGAGAGAAGAAAGCATCTGAATCCCTACCGAATTGCTTGGTTGAAGAAGGATCACAAGGCTTTGGTCAATGAACAATGTCTGGTAAAGTTAAAAATTGGAAACTATCATAATGAAGTATTGTGTGATATTATGCCTATGAATGTTTATCATCTATTGTTAGGGAGAATGGCAATTTTATCATCGTATAGTACATGATGGGTATGCAAATACCTATTTTTTGACAAAGCATGGAGTCTGACACAAGCTAAAGCAATTAAAGGAAACATAGGAAAAGGTATGTAGTAATGCAAGAATATGTCTAGTTGATGGAAGGAAGTTTCTACAAGGCATGAAGCATGAGCATGTGTTTTGCCTTAATTCCAAAAGTTGATAAAGAGGAAGTGGAAGATGTACCAGTGGAAGTTGCAGATTTGTTGGATAAGTTTCAGGATATTGTTTCTGATAATGTACCTAATGGATTACCACCAATAAGAAAGATTAGTCATCAAATGGCCTTGATTCTTGGAGTCAGTTTGCCAAATAAGGTAGCCCACAGAATGACTCCAACAGAAAGTGAAGAGTTGAATAGACAAATGCAAGGGTTGTTGCAGAAGGGGTTGATTCGAGAGAGTTTGAGTCCTTGTGTTGTACCAGCAATACTAGCACCAAAGAAAAATGAAGAATAGAGGATGTGTACAGATTTCTTGGGCTATCAATAAGATTACTATCAAGTACAGGTTTCCCTTGCCAAGGATGGATGACATTATGGATTGTTTGATTGGACTTGAGTACTTCACGAAGATAGATTTGAAGAGTGGATATCACCGAATCCAGATTAGAGAAGAGATGAATGAAAAACGGCCTTCAAGACAAAGGAGGGCTTGTATGGAAAACTGCCTTCATGCCCTTTAAACCAACCAATGCACCGAGCACATTCATGTGGCTCATGAACGAGGTATTGAAAGAATTTTTTAGTATGTTATTGTTTACTTGGATGATATTTTGATCTTCAGTAAGACACTGAAGAGCATATAATGCATATTCATAGGGTCTTTCAGAAGTTAAGGGAAGAAAAGTTGTTGATTAACTTGAAGAAGTGCAGTTTTGTGAAGGAGGTAGTGTACCTGGGGTTTGTTGTCTCAGCAAATGGTCTTAAAATGGACCCAGAAAAAGTGAAGGCTATCCTTGAATGGCCTACTCCAAGGAGTGCTACTGAGTTAAGAACTTTTCATGGTTTGGCTAACTTTTTCAGGAAGTTTATCAGAAATTTCAATAGTATCTGTGAACCCTTGACGAAAACTATGAGAGGGGATAGAAAAGAGTTTAAGTGGATTGCATGAGCAGCAAAGAGTTTTAAGTTGTTGAAAAGTTACAGAGCAATCTGTTTTGGCACTTCTAGATTTAATAAGATATTCCAAGTAGATTGTGATGCTAGTGGCAATGCCATTGGAGTCAGAAAGGTAAAACCCATTGCCTATTTTAGTGAGAAGTTGATTGATGCCAAAAGAAAATATTGTGTTTATGATCAGGAAATTTATGCTATAGATGAGGCATTGAGGAAGTGGAGAGATTATCTTTTGCCTAAAGAATTTGTTTTGTTTACTGATTATCAAGCTTTATAGTATTTGAATAGCCAAGGAAAGTTGAATCAAAGGCATTTTAAATGGGTAGATTTTTTGCAGAGTTACACTTTTGTTTTGAAGCACAGGAGTGGAAAGTCTAATAGGGTTGCAGATGTTGATATTTTCAAATCTATGCAAGGAAAATACAATCTATAGATGGCTTTTAAAACTGAAACAATATATGAATAAAATTGACAAAGAAAGATGGAAGGATAGTACCAATTTTCCTTGACAAGTCTGCCCTTGTTCTAGATCTGGAACTCCAATGTTGATGTGATAAGTAATTGCATCTACACAGGTCCAAAATCACAGCCCTTTATGTGGTTGAATCCGAGTTCCAAATTATGCAAATTCTGACCTTCAAATTATGTTGAATGGTGATCAAACCCTAGGTAGGGTAAATATCGATCTTTGGCAAGTAACAGAAATTTATGACAAGTATTATATTGCTGCTCCAAATTGTATCAAAGATCGCCCTACTTGCTGCTCCAATTCGCATGTAGATCACTGTGAAAAATATCTTGCATTCCAAGGCTAGATTTGCACCATATAATGGAAGAACAAATTGATGCTTATTTATTCTCGAGGGAAGAAGAGCACGTTATGTTTTTGATACTTTCTTCCCTAGAATTGCACCAATATATATATGGGGTTTAAAAATTATGCACCCTCCTCTAAGAGTGCCGACTTGGCCTACTTTGGGCCCTCAATTGATTGTTAATTCATATATATATTATTATTACTTGCATTTATAATAATATCCTTATTATTATAAAAATCGCACAAGTAAAATAACTTAAGGGTGTTAATAATAATATTTTATTATTGATTTCAAATGTCCAATTGACCTTACCGTAAAGGCTATAATATTAACAGCAGATACCTTGAATAGGAGGTAGGATTTGTTCACAGAGATGCAGAACGAAGTTGTTGGACTCAAGGAACTCAAGAGTTGGTACACTGATGTAAAGAGCTTGCCTGGCTCTAACCTTTAATTTGATTGCAAAGATGTAGTTGTTTTGAAATTGTAATAAAATATGAAATTTTCTTTGTTTGAAATTAATTGAATTCTCAATTCTAAATAAATACAAATGCAAATCCATCTTTAATTTACTTCCACTTCACATGCAAATAGTTACAATTCCAACTATATCTAAAAACATATACAACAAATTTATTTCAGAATGATTGACAACTTGGAAACCTGGATAAAGATATCGTATATCATTATTGGAAGTTCGCAGCTGCCAGGAAATGCTAAGACTCTTGACATAGCTGCTGAAAATGTCAACGCCTCCCTCTTTGTGACCAAACCGAACCTCTACCTTGAAACGCTCGCTCTCTAAGCAAGGTAGCATAAAATTACGTTTGCCAGCCCTTGAATAGTTGTGGCAGCTATAAAGTATGCATGCAGACTTAAGGTAATGCTGCGAATTACTTTCAATTAGATTCTCTCAACCCTGCAATGTCAAACAGAAATCACAGCAGCAATCAACCCTAACCGATCACAATTAAGCCCAAATGGTGGCTCTGAGTCAAACCACCTTCAAACGCAATTCATTGGCAGAACACAACCAACTCAAAGTGTAATGACCATGAAGAATTTACAATTCTCCCTGCTCTTGGATTTCTGAAACCCTTGCATTCTTTCAAACCAAAACATCAAATGAATAATTCAGCATAATCAATCATGCATTCGATTTCTTCTCCATGTCTTTTATAATCTTTCCACAAGAAATCTAACCCTAGCTTCTTAATCACACATTTCACTTACATAAAGACTATGCTTTATGTGCACATTTGAAATATAATAAACTATTATATTTCTTTTCACTTTAATGATGAAAAGAGACCCTTCCATTAAAATACCAATATTCTGACACATAAGGTCCTTGTTTTATGAGCTCAGGATTTAAAACTTCTCAACCCGGTTCCAACGAGCTATAACACTAAAATGCCCAAAATACAATCCCAATAGAAATAGCAAACTTAACCAATTTAATTAAATAATAATCATAATTCACCCGTCTTGCGAAAACAACTAAGGAAGCATTAGAATCAAAATCTGATAGCACAGGAGTGATCCTGATGATGAAATATGATGAATGAACCTGACTAAACCGAAAGCCGAAAATAAAATCTAAGAGCATCATATAACTCCTCTAAATCATCTGAGCTTTCTAAATCATCTGAGCTTCGTGGAACCAATTGTTGACTTACTATAAATAGTAAGTCCCTCAAAACAGGGCCACAACCCACAATAGGGTCCTCTAATCACCAGTATTAGCCTACAAGAACCCAATGATAGGCTAATCCACTAACTCCAAAGCTCACTCAAAATGGGAACATTACAACTAAGGATCCTGATTTTGGCAAGGCCTGGAGAGCTTGCACAGAACCTATTACTCTAGATAGGACCAGATGGTTGGATTTTATAAACCAAGATGGTATGTTATTTAGAGGTAGCCAATTATGCATTCGAAAGAGTTCAATGAGGGGGAACCTAATGAAAGAGAAGCGTAGTAGAGGATTGGTTGGACACTTAAGTCGAGATAAAACGATTGCTCAGGTTAGTGAGCATTATTATTGGCCACAATTGCAACAAGATGTTAAGAAGTTTGTGCAGAGTTGTAGAATATATCAGATGGCAAAAGGAACCAGGTAGAATACAGGGTTATATCAGTCAATACCTATACCAGAGAGGTCATGGGAGGATATTAGTATGGATTTCGTTCTTGATTTACCAAAGACTCGAAGAGGACATGATTCCATTTTTGTGGTGGTAAACAAGTTCTAGAAGATGGCACATTTCATTCCTTGCAAAAAGACTAATGATGTTGTTCATGTGGCAGAATTATTTTTCAGAGAAGTGGTGAGACTACATGGTCTACCAAAGAGCATAGTCTCAAATAGAGACACTAAGTTTGTTGGGTATTTTTGGAGGACATTGTGGAAAAGGCTAAAGACAGATTTGACATTCAGCTCAACGCACCACCCACAAACCGATGGGCAAACAGAAGCGGTGAATAGGAGTTTGGGAAATATGTTGAGATGCTTAGTTGGAGATAAACTGACAGGGTGGGATATGATTTTACCACAGGCAGAACTTGCATATAATAATTCTGTCAATAGTAGCACTGTAAAATCACCAGTCCAAATTGTATATGGAAGTAGTCCTAGAAATGCTTCAGAATTAAGGAAGTTGGACAATGGAAAAAAGTGTAGTGTTGAAGCTGAAGACTTTGCAGAACACTTGAAGAATTTGCATGAAAAGGTGAGGAAGCATATTAATAAAATGAATATTCAGTACAAGGCTAAGCCAGATCTAAAAAGGAGACATCAGGAATTTTAGATTGGAGATGAAGTTATGGTTCATTTGAGAAAGTTGAGATTTCCAGTGGGAACATACAATAAGTTGAAGATGAAGAAATTTGGACCATGCAAAATCCCGAAGAAGTATGATTCAAGAAATGCTTATGAAGTAGAGTTGCCCAGTGAACTCAATATTTCACCAGTGTTTATATTTCAGATTTAATAGAGTATTGTATAAATACTTTCAGGATGTTTGAGATAGGTAACAACTTCATAGGAGTTAACATGCAAATTCTAGATTTTGGGGGTTTTCAAAAAATTCCAGACTCAGCCAAATTTCAGGATTCAGCAGGGTTACCTCCCACAATATGTCCTAGCTTTCTAAGGTCAAATTGAAGCTGGAACAAGGATTCTCAAAGGGTTTTAACTCATTCCATCACAAATCACTTGGTTTCGACTCCATCCCCATGACAGACTTAGCTTATCTCTCGCCCATATCCCAAACAAACATGACTTCCCAGTAGGCCAAAATCACTCAAACCTCACTTGCCAGACCTAGGGACCTGAAAACTTCCACAAACAAAGACTACCTAAGGCCACTACTATAACCAAAACAAAAAAGGGAGTCCCCATTTGCAATGGGGTGATGGTGTGAAAACCTCACACCAAGAACCATGAGTGGGTTGACCAGGCAGACAGAGAGGCTGAGGGCTGGCTATGGCAGAGGAGGATAGAGCATAATCAGCTGCATGTGAAGCTGATGTTGATCAAAGTGGCACCTCACAGGCAGAGACTATGGTTTGTCAGTCATCTAGGACCTACCTCAGACACATTTGTAGGAGGCAGACAGACTACTTTGAGGCTGAGCTAGAGCCTGAGCCATAGACTTGTTTTTGTTTACACATATGTTTGGAAACATTTCATGTCATGGATTTTATATACATTTGACAATATTTATAATTCTACATATCTATGTTTTCTATTTCCTTCAGCTACAATTTACATTTGCACTTATGTGATGGATGTATGTTTATGTATATGATCAAATTAGCTTCTATTTGATGATGTTACAGTGTCATTAAGCTTTATTCAATAATGGGTGCATGAAACAAGTTCTAAATCGTAAAAAATCTCCATTTTTTTTCATTTTGCCGAGTCATAGCCGAGTCATCAGCGAGTCACGGGTCGAGTCGACCTTGCCGAGTCATAGGCGAGTCTGAGTCATGGAACTATGGTACAAACACTTTGAACTCAATTTTGAATGCTTTAGAGGCTCCAAAAGGGGGTCAAACTTTGATTAGTTGGCGCTTCGTGAGTCTAAGGTTGTAGAGCACTTCGAGAGGTTCCTGAAATGGGGTTATAATAGCCAATCGACTCAACAGTTCACAAATTATGGTTTTCAGAAGTTGTCATCATGACTAGTTTAAATACAAGAGAGAAAAATCAAAAAAACACTTAAGGTATTCTAAGGCGTTTAATTGTGCTACTTATATAGGGCTGAAGGGGGATTTTAGGGTTCAGTTTCAGAAGGTAAATGGTGGCTCTGTCTTGCAAATTATTGGAATGAAAATGCCCATGTAACTGTAGCATGTTATATTTCTGAATATTGTAATGTCATTTCATTGAAGATAATAGAAAGCAAGTGTTTCTCTTCTTGCTATTTTGTTTTGCTCTTGCAATTTTCTATTCATTTCTCTTTTGTGTTGTGTGTTTGGGGTTAGTAAGGGGAATACCCTTCATCACTCAACTAACTCAGTTAGGAAGTTGTAACTGGCAAAGACAATTTGAAACTGAAAACCATTCTTTGTTTATTCTTCTGCCAAAAGCATATATTGTATGTTTTAATTTTCTGTTAAAAAACAAATACTTGTATTTCGATTGAATAAGCAGTTGTAACTAAATGACAACCAATCATACGATCTTCAAACACCAAAACCAACTTAGGACACCATACTGAAAAAATATGAGAAGAGATAAAAATCGAACACAAGCGTAAGTTTCTATTGCACCAATTGATAGTATGTTGCAGAGATAAATCCATTCAGATCCAAGGTAAAACCATTATTATTTCCTGATATTCTTGTGACTAACATTATCATCTAATGAAAAAGAACTCTAAACATTTTTCCTTGTGACAGAGAATGAACAACAAAGAATGCAACAACATAGATGAACATTGTGGACATCAATAACGAAATCAAGGCTAACAATACATGACAGAAAAGATATTACAAAGAGCTTGTGAATGCAGTCTTCCCAATCAATACAATAGAGACAAACCTATGAAATGTCTAAAGACAAATATGTGCGTCTAGGTATTGAGTCCCACCGTCGAATATTGAACTCTATGAAATATTAAAATTGATTCATAAGGTTCTCCAAAGTGCGGCTTTATCCTTCACTTGCATAGGTATTCAACAATAATCGTTGTATTGATCCTTCATACTGGTTCGTTGTAACGAGCCTTTGTACTAGTTTGCAACTCCAACAATTATATTTGTATCAAAGGATACCACGGCTCACACAACAGCCATGAATACAATATAAATAGTCCACTACGAAACTTACAGATGAAACCCGATAAAAAAACCATGCATAGATGCTTGACCAATGGGAGGACTCATTTTCAAATATTTTTCCTAGACTATAGTTTAGCATTAGATTATCATAAAGGTTTCGAAATTCTCCTTTTGCCAGCTTTATAATGAAATGCTAGCTATAACGAATAAAATATTATTCACACAAATGTATTCTTCTGCAGACTAATTATTGACAAAGATTATAAATGAAACATTTAACTTCAACTATAGGCTTGCTTAATAAAATCAAAGATATTTCCAAAATCAATATAGGAAGTTTCATTCACAGAAATTATTAAACATTTAAATTAGACATCAATAGGAACATTATAAATTCACCATTAATGCTTCTTTGCTCGGCAATATTAATTCATTCCTTTCTAGACTGAATATTTCATTCTGAAAATATGATAAAATAAGTACCTTTGCAACATGGAATTCTGCCTCCATTGAAATCTATAAACTCTATTGTTAGCCTAACTAAAGAATCTGAGTAATTCTTCCAAGTCCAATTAGGACAAATATTTCACTGTCGAAAATGGTTTATTTGAAAAAACTCTCAAATTAAAAAAAAATCATTATCAAATCCCAAATTTATATCTTCCACTTCTCCTGAGAAATCTTTTATAACAATTGTTTCAGTTACCTTACCATACTGCAATCATTAATTAATTATTTAATTAACTTTCTAAAGTCTATAAATAATTATTTATCATTTATTCGATAAAAATATTAAATATAATATTTTTTTACTTCATAAATTAATCTATTTTTCAAAACTTATCAAATGGGGACAATACATTATCTGTAATCAAATCTCGCATATCATCATCAAGAAAGAGTTAAAGGAATGTTGCCCTGGACCCTTCAAGCAATTTTAAATCCCTCTATGGTGGAAACCTTCTTGGCATACCAAGAAAATGTTTTCTAAAATATTTTGGAGTCAATGAATAGGCAGGAAGATAGAGTGGTCATTTTGTTCCATCTTTCTACAGCAATTGCTTGCAATTGTTTAAAGAAAGTTCCTCAGGATCTTGCTCTTTCTTATTTATGATTTTTTTCATCTTCTCAAGCATTGAGTCAATGTCCTCATACACCTCTCCAATGCAAGGCCTATCCATGTCAGTGTAGTGTATCGTGTTCATAATGGGCTAGGTGAAACTAAGGAGATACTCCACACGATCTCAGCACGAGTCATCTAATATCCTTTTCTTGATTTTTGTTGCCCTCTCAATGTTGTTTTGCTTCCATCTAGACCAATTTTGGGTTATTGCCATATTACAAAGTACTACTTTCACTTTCACAAGTCGTCTAAAGAAGATTGTGTTAAATGTCGAACAGATCTCTGCAACCTATAATAGAAATTAAAGCCATAATTATTAAAATACAATTTAATAATTTAATTAAGACACTTTAAAAGTAGAATACACATTACATGATCAAATTATGAAAATCAGCAAATGGAAAATACAAATTTTATTCTTTTTTAATTAAATTACTACTTCAACTTCACTTACCTTCAATAGCTCCAAACTTGAAATTAATCTGAAAATTCCTTGAGACGTGGTGGTTGGTGATGAACATCTAAATGTCCTTAGCCTCTACATGCACCTCTTTGATCCAGCCAATTTTATTCCCAATCATTTGTAGCATAAGATTGAGAGAGTGGACTGAACAAGGTATCCAAAAGATATGTTGATATCATTCTTCAACCAACCAACCAGCAGCTCTACAATTCTTTGCGTTGTCCATTACGACTTGAACAACGTTTCTAGGTCCCACTATCTCAATCCATGGCTTTCTTGAATCAAGGGACAATTTCTTGAATCTTTCCACCCATCTAAGACAATGGATATGCCTATCTCAATCCATGAATCCCTTATAAGCTTCAATGCATCTTCAACCCCCTTGACCTCTCTTTCCAACAAGGTGTTGTGTACCTTCTTATAACCCAGGTCCTTATACCCTCTTCGAGCTGCATATACACTTTTCAACATCTTCTTCCAACATGGGGAGCGAACAACATTGAAAGACAACCCATTTGCATAAATGCATATTGCTACATCTTGTTGGCAAATGTCTCAACTCTCATTTTGAAATGATTCCGTGCAATGGGTGCTTCACTTTCAGGCTCAGCTATGTTAGTAAACAATAGGTAGTCTTCTACCACAATATTCAAATATGGGGGCTGCATTCCCTTTGATTTTTTTTAATGGGCAAATTTTGTCTACGTGCTCTCTTTAGTTTCTTCATGCTCCATAATATATTTTAACACTTTCTCATTTGGTATAGGAACCTCTCTTTTTCCAGGGCATATTTTGACCCTTCCTCAAAATCCACACAAATGACCTACCACACAATAATATGAACTATCACATTATGCATCACATCCCTAGCATTTCCAACAAAATCTCCCTCCTCCTGGATGTGGTTTTATAATATCAACATATTTCCACAAAAGAGAATTTGGATCTGTTTTATGTTCATTTGTTGCTATAGAGGATGGAGTAAATGACCTTCTAGTTCCTATGGAAAGAAATTTTATACACATTCAAAACAAAAACAAGAGTGGAAAAAAAATTGGTAGATCTTATGGACAATTATAGAGAAATAAAAAAAACTTAAACAAAAACAAACTAAAATGAAAAAAACTTACCTCTTTCAGCCAATGGAAGCTTGCAAAGGAGTAAGAATGGAGCTGAAACACTTGATCAAGCTTTAAAAATTGATCTTCCAACTCCCTCTTACTCAACCAAGAGAAAAAAAGTTGTTTACACCAGAAAAGAGCAATAAAAACCAACTTGTCTTTTAGAATGACCTTTCTAGGGTTGTGGACTACAAAAAAAAAATTAAATTTGCACAAAAAAATGTCTTTTCGGTGCCTTTTTCCACCGGGTTCGCACTTTGTCCGCCCAGGTTTGCTTGGGTTTGACTCAAGTTCATCTGGAACGAACTGGCCCACTCGGGAATGGACCCTAGTCGGACCGAACCAGGACAACACCTTACATGTGTCCAACAACATGAAACTAGAAGATTTCAAATGGGACACTTAACTTTTCCTAAAGTTCAAACGGTAATTGTAACTCCATCTTTACATGAGCTCTTTTACCATCATTGGTGAAACAATTTCATCTCTTATGGGTAATTATAAATAACATTAAGAAGATAATTATTACAAGGATTTACAAGGTTAGTGTCACCTAAATCCTAAGTGGACTCCTCTATGCCAACCTGTTGTGAAAACAAGGAAACAAATAAGCTACCATCAGATCTAATTCTCTTTAAATGCTATTATTTTGTTGTTCATTTGTTGATGTCACACTTGTATATTGCAGAACTATGTCTTCACTTTTTAAGCTCAAGAACAACTCTCTTAGTTTTCATAGTAAGAATAATTTTCATTTATATTTAACTTGTAATCTTACCCTACTACTGCTACCTAAACCCTTATGAGGGGTCACTTGATCTACAAACTATGACTAGATACAGGGAACGTCATCCATAACAGGAGGCAATTTCCCCCTCACATACAATTACTATACAATTTTAAGTTAGGACCATAGGGGAGAGGACCCAGTGACTGCCCATATACCAATAGCCGCTCACCTTTTGCACAACTAACCCCCATTAATTTCTTTACAAATAACCAATACATGAAAATTAAAAGCCTACTAAAATATTTCACATGTACCAATAGTTGTCCACTTGTGTATGTGTAGTTAACCATTCAATATTACTTAGAGTTGTGCAACCTTTTTTGGTGGCCATAATGGACGGTTGCTCGGACAATGGTTAAAACCATTTTTATAGGAATATGTATTAGACAAGTGCAATTTTTTTTGGTAGCTGTAGCACATGGTTATTGGCGCATCTATTAATAGGCATTGGTCAACACTTCTAAATGACCACTTTTGGACCTTTGTGCAGATCCCCTACTACAAATTTACAATATATGAGCTTTATCTCAAAAGTAACTATTCCTTATATTAAATTGAAAATATGTAGTGCTTTAACAACATAGCCTACATTGAGCGAAACTAGAATAAATATAATAAAAATATAAAACATTGCTAACAATATTCATCATCCCAAGATGGATGATTATTATCCTCAAAATATTTAACCTCACCTCCTCAATCAGTTTGGTATGGGTGTCCATTTTTATCATGTATCACTGTATTATATTAAGTACTTGCAAACAGTTAGCCCTTAGAAGTTATCCTGTGATGGCAAGGTAGGCAAATTATAATGCCACATTATTGGGGTGCTGTAAAATTTCTAATATTTTTCACTTAATTGCAAATTTCTTACCTCAGAAAACATGGAAAGGTGATAAGGAACCTCAACTAAATAAAGCATTAGAAGAGAAAAGATTCAAATGCTATGTATTAAAATGCCAAGATTTTTTATCAAGTTACAAATAATGTATACCTCCAAGTACACTTTCTTGTGTAAAAAGTCCTCAATGTCAAGGCGTGCAGCTGTAGCTAGGGTTTTAAGTGCCCTTCCTTCCTGAAAATTGGCATCATCATGATGTCAATTATTTTATTTTATTTGCTAAATAAGGGACCGAAGCTGAAAGATTCTATTAAAATTAGCATAAAGTGCAAGAAAACAAAACCTACGATAAGTTTAAGCATCACCAGTATATCACAGTGACATGTATAGAATCTCAGATTAAAACTTACATAAAACATGAGAAGCAGCCATACTACAGTGCTGCAATTCAAAACCAAAACCAGTCTACATATCAACTACGATGAAGAAATTTACTGCATAGAAAGTCTATTGAAAAAGCTAAGACCTAAAAGGACAAAGCCGACTCAAAATTCCTATATACTAACTAGCAATAACTATTAAAATTATGGGGAAATCAACTGTTCTCTGTATTTTTAATACTTTCAAAAAAATTGAAATATTGAGCACAATTCATATTGCAGTGATAAACTCCTAAACGTAAAAAGTGTAGTAATTCATTTGACTGTATACACATAAGCAACAAACCGCAATAATATAGAAAAGTAATAGAAGTTAAAATGCATGTTCTAATTATATCTTACAATGCAACCCAATAGCTTTCAGCTGATGAACACAACAGGCGCCATTATTTTAAGAGAGTAAAATTAAGATATATTACCTACATATTTATAATAATCAAATTGTTTGCAAATTGTAATAGAGTTCATGCAAAGTAACCAACTAAAGAAGCTAACAATAAATCAACATACTTTAAAATTAACACCAAATACTACCATGTGCAGGCATGGAAAATAATGGCATGGTATATTTTGTTATTATGAGATCAATGAATGATTATGAATAAGCACGCAGTATTAGATGGCCAACAAGATAGAGTAAAACAGATCAAGGACAATTCCGAATTTGACACACTTTGGGAAGGAAAGTTACCTTTCACAGGATTCACCCACAAAAAAAGCTACAACCTGTGTGCAAGGAAATATGCTTTCCAAAAAGACTGAAATAACTAAGAAATCAACCCAAAAACATAGATCAAAGCAACATATCAAGATAGGGATAAAGAAGATCAATACAACGTAAAATCCATCAAGAACGGAATATGTTGATCTCCAATTTGAGTTGATATGTCCATGATAGTCGATTTTGATGTTTGCTCACGATTTCGGCAACATAACGGCACTTCATGCAAAATGGTTAAGTTCTCGAGATGGAAACAGCTAAGTGTTTAATAAATAGGTTGAGGGATGAAAAGAGATGGATGGTTGAGATTTCATGATGAAGATCAAAGGCGAAGAATGATTTGAGAATAAAAGGAATTAAAAATTCTTTATTTGGATACTTGAATAGACAAGACCTATAATGATCCCAATAGGTTCTAACTTCACCAACCCACTAATTTACTATGGAAAAGATATGTTTGTCTTGAAATTTAATAGTAATATGAATTTTCTTGAATTTTTCAAATAGATTGCCAAGCAAGAAATAATAACATTGCAAATGTAAAATATTCTAGAAATGAAATAGAGCTGCAAAGATTTTAATAGAGCATGATATATATATATACAATGTTTTTCATTAACCATTCATACCCGGAGGTCCTCAAGCTTTTATTATAAAATCTAAAAATGTATGGAAGCAATGTATGAACCTGTAGATAACAGCTGGTAATAATTGCAATCACTGCCACAATTGATTCTGGAAATACTCTTTAAAAATCTGCACTTAAACCCTTGTATCTTTCTATTGAAATGCAAAAATACTAATTAATAATGGCTGCCAAAATGCATCTCTGGGTCTGCAATTGATATATGCTGCAATACATGCTCAAACCTTTGACATCTCTTCACCTTTAGACACAAACCAGACCTCTGTATGAAGCCCACAGTCGAGCAATGATTCAATTAATCTTTCACAGCCTCAAAACTGCAATAACAATGAAGATGAGCGATCTCCAATGCCCTGGACATCTGAAACCCTTGTCTCACATGCACACAATCCAAGAACAAAGTAAAGTCAAATGATCATATCTTATTATGAGTTCGATTTGCTTTTTGAAACCTTTTATATTCTCAAAAAGGAGGTTGACCCATTATGAAGTATTTAACTTGTGTTTGAAATCCACTTCGGGTTTTTAATAGGAACTTTATAATGTCTTTAACTTGGGCACTTAACTCATGTAATTATAAAATGTACTTTAAGTGATTTTAATTGAGGGTCATGGCCCCATTGTGCATAAAGTGAACTTAAAACATTATAATTGCACTTTATAAATAATTATTAATAAAGTAATCACTTTATTAATAATTACAATAACATAACTCCACAAATAATCATTATTTTTCAATTTCGTCTGAACCTGGGAGTTAACCATTGTGTCCATTGTGCAGCCAACTGTCTTACTAAAAATAGTAAGGGTCCCTCTCTATCAACCACTGACTTACTATAAATAGTAAATCCCTCATTATCTGATCAAACCAACTGAGCATTGCAATCTATGGGTCTGCAATTGATATATGCAATCTATGGGTTTGCAATTGTAGTGCCACTGTAGCATCAAGATAAAAGCTTGAAAACTAATTAATAATAGCTGCCAAAATGCATCTATGGGTCTGCAATTAATATATGCTTCAATAGATGCTCAAACCGTTGATATCTCTTCACCTTTAGGCACGAACTGGACCTCTCTATGAAGCCCACAGTCAACCAATGATTCAGCTCATCTTTCACATCCTCAAAACTGCAATAACAATGAAGATAAACGATCTCCAATGCACTGGAACATCTAAAACTCGTCTCACGTGCACACAATCCAAGAACAAAGCAAAGTCAAATGATCAAATCTTATTATGAGTTCGATTTGCTTTTTGAAACCTTTAATTGTCTCACAAAGGAGGTCGACCCATTATGAAGTATTTAATTTGTGCATGAAATCCACTTCGGGATTTTAATAGGAACTTTATAATGTCTTCAACTTGGGCGCTTAACTCATGTAATTATAAAATGTACTTAAAGTGTGTTAATGATTGTAGCTTCAGTCATATGATCATTTAGAATACATATAATACTTAGATATTGATTAATAATAATATATTGTATTATATATATTATATGTTATATTATATATATTATTATTAAAATATATTATGCAAACTTATATTATTCTAATATATGATTGATTAATGAAACATTATAAAATTATAATGAATAGACATGGGACATGTAACTCCTAGCCTCTTTCTCAATATAAATGAAAGAGAGATTGTTGCATTTGAAACACACATAAGATATACAACATATAGTGCTATTACATTTGCAGCTATCCTAAAACTTAACATGGTATCAGAGCAGGTTCCCTACTAGCCTGTGAAGTTTTTTTAATGAATGGTAGTCTATAGATTTGGTGATTTAATAGTTTTTTTGTTGAGAAAAGCATAATAGTTCTTGTGAAGGCTTTGAGTGTGTATCGAATAAAAATAGAACCGATTGAAGGGACACGACATAATATAATCGCATAGAGATTAAAACATTAAGAAAATATCCATATCGGCTATATTCATTGCTAGTGTCGGAAGTAAATACTTCATTGCCGACTAGCAAAGATATTTCCATGGATTACTATTTGTTGTGACTGGAAAATTCATTGAAAGGAGTAAGAAGCCTCAATAGGAATCGAATTCAAAGAATTTGGATTCAAATCACTTCGGCCAGTGAAATATCTGGCCTATGTGACTACTGGAACTAATTGAAAATCATTGAAACTGTGGAAACAACACCAAGCAAACTGGAGTGATGATGGGTAGTGATTGATGGTAGAAGCGGCACCAGTCATCACATTTCATTGTAGACTAGCTGTCTCTGTATCTGCATAACCCCACGGAGAGCACAGTGTTCAGAAGTAATCAATCCATTGGGTGTTCACTATTACACTGGTGTGTGCAGCCGTGTATTGTAAGTATGCAAATGGAAGAAGTGATGGGTTCTCTCAGGTCTACAAGCAAACATCCTGTGATAACGAACACATAACATCTGTCGTTAGTCACCCGTATGTTGGAGGGGGTATTCTTCAGAGACGCATATAGAGTTTTGGGATTGGCGAAATGATCTTATTTGTGTCGACTGTGAACTTAGTTAAGCAATCATAATTATTTGAAGTAGTCATTAATTCCAGCATGAGCCAGTAGATTACATACTTATCCTTCTTCTGAAGAGTCGAAGACATATAACGTTGTCGTCAAGATCGTTGTCGAGATTGTTCATTCAAGCTTGAGGATACTGAGTAGCGACTCCTTATAATGCCTGGGTCGACATATTAAACACGCAACATTGGATTAGTTTCCTAAAGATTAATATTGTCGATTGATCACCGCCTTGGTGAAACATACAAGTCGTGAACTCCGAAAGATATAAATTCCCATCAACTATCAAGTGACTTAATATATATGCGACAGAGAGTGTCGAGAGAAATATTTGTAGACTTGCATACAACTTGTAATTGTTGGAGCTTCCATATCAGACCCATGGATGTTGTCTTTGTTTCGTTGTTCTTTATTGTGGGCAAATAACTATTGTATTTGGCATTTTGCATAGGTCAGGAGCATTGTGTTTTGCACAGAAGGCTTGTATATTGATTTGTGATTGAGGTTCTTTGCTTAGCCAATGCGTTTACCTGCCATGTATTTCATACTCAGCGACATGTTTTCATTCCCAGTGACATGTAGATGTTGATGTGGAAGACGACGACCTGCACCTTGACACAGTGCTAACACCTTTACGCTAGTTCCTATTTGCCCGATTCTTGTGTGCCCTACTGTAATTAGTTGTTACTCCATAGATTACGTTGGTTCGATTTAAATTGCAATTCGGGCGAAATAATTTCCGATCATTGTCACCACTTTTGTGCTAGTCTTTGAAATCTACTGTGTACATCAAAATATAGTGCATCGCCACTTTGAAGGGTGAATATTTTATCAATCATGGGTCTGCTGCACATTTGTATTTCATCCTTGGGCTACGCACTTGGATTCCTGAAGGAGTTTAATTGTTCACATCAAAATCCTTGGATATGCGAGGAGTTTCACAACCCATGTTAGAGGTTCTAAAAAACAACATGCTTGCATGAGAGAATGCGGTGGCGATTCTATTCAGCTTATTTGCATTAGAGGACATCGAGATACAATTTCATGTCAAGTCAAGTCGCTGACCTACACAAAAGTCTGCATTCTATTGATTTGAATGATATTGGTCGGGTTGAAGGAGAGCGCAATCAAGTTGTTTTTGTCTAGCCCGCATGGGACTTTTGGATCGGACTGTGCAAAATCGTTTCATAATTTTGGAAACTTTGGATAGCTTTAAAATTGCACGCAAGGAAGCTAATCTGCATTCCAAATAACTTTACGACATCATCTGGACAAGAGAATTTACAAGGTTTGGATGAGCAAAAGTTTTTTCTGCTTTGACTGTTTGGGTCCATTTTTTAGAGTGTTGTTGCCAAAGCAACTCTTGTGTCAATTGGCCATGTCGATGACCATTCCTCCATGAATGATATTTTTGAGGAATCGTGTCGAGAGTTCTTCAAAGTTTACAAGGTGTTGAAAAAGGGGCCCTATCCTTTCAAGGAAGCTAAAGGAGGACGTGAGAGCTTGATCCATGGCATGTGGCAACTAGATGTGATGCCGAATCAGATCGTGATTGTAAATAAACGACTTTACAGTTCTAGTGACTGCCTGAATATGTGGAAAGGGCATATTGGGCGTATGAAAGTAAGCTTATTATGAAGATTGTGGATGGATCTCATCTAAAGAGTATGCAGAGCCCTGCAGAATTCGAAAACGCAAGTCCTGAGCAAGAGAGATCGGTGGGACAGCTTTGAGCCTATGGAGGTGATTCTCTATAAAGAGATCTGTAGCCATTGTTGTGTTGTGAGAATGTAAATCCAGCATCAGAGGTACAAGCTGATTCATCCATCATTGGAGTCATTGGAGAAAATTTAGACCTGATTGCATTCTTGGAGCAAGATATCTACCATGATTGGGTCCATGTGAGAAGGGCATGCTTCCATGTCAGAGGGAGCAGCTAGAGGATCTGTTTTAGTTGACTTCCAAGGATCTCGGTCAAATTGGTTAAGAGGGAGTAGACCATGTCGAGATGGTTTCACTAGTGATCAGCTGTCAGAAGACTACAATTCATGGGATGGAATTCCATATGTGTAGGCTGGAAGGCCTTTAACCAGACATCTAGGTCGTGATATTTTTGGTTAGATGGATACTTGTTGGATCGAGGAGCATTCAATGGAAGAGCTTGATGCATCCTGTGTGAAAGTTATGCAGGCTGAAGAATGAAGATACGACTTGCTGCAATGAGGCCGAGTTGGCAACACATTGGATTCAAAGGGAGTGACATTTCATCCGAAGCAACCTTGGACGAGGATTTCAGAAGGTTGATATCTATTTCAGAGGAAGCCACGTCATTATGAAGATCTGCTTAATGCATTCTTATCTGTGAGGGAGAAGATTGAGGTGCAAGCCCTTGTTAATGCACGCTTCTCTATGAGAGAGAAGTTGAGGTGAAAGCCATTGTTCTATTGTATGGATATATCATATCTATATGGTAAGTATCACATATGTGATACTAGTGCACATATCATACAAGACATCTTGAGTACTTCGTGAATATTATGGACTTGATATTTGGAGACCATTACTCTGAGTACTTGGTGAGTGTCATAGATTTGATACTTGGAGACCATTACTCATGATAATCATTTTTGACCACTTGGTGAATATCTTGTGAGTTGATATTTGGAGACCATTGCTTTGAGTACTTGGTGAGTATCATGGATTTGATACTTGGAGACCACTACTCATGATAATCATTTTTGAGCACTTGGTGAATATCTTGTGAGTTGATATTTGGAGACCATTGCTCTGAGTACTTGGTGAGTATCATGGATTTGATACTTGAGGACCATTGCTCGTGATATCAGTAAAATGATATAAATTTTAAATGATTATCTATACTCACATATTACATTGAGGTAATATATTTATCCTCCCTAGCTAAGAGGGAGTGTTAATGATTATAGCATCAGTCGGATAAATTACAAAATAATAATCATTATATTATTTATATTGGGACCTCATCTAAAGCGAAGAGAAATTGATAATAGCTTGTTCCCACCCTCTGGGATGAGCCGTGGTGGACTCAGCCTCTGAGATGAGTCAAGGAGGATGTCATGACTCCATGACTTATGGGCCCACCCATTGTGTACATTTCTAAAAGGTGACGACTTTTTTGGTTAATGAACACTTGTATTTAACATTATAAGGTGATGATCTTGTAATATTGATATCATAATGACTTGGTCTCATCTTGATTCATGGATGTGCCATGATTCGTTATGGTAGACATTATGTGATGTAATGTCAGTGTGCATGCCATAATAGGGGTATATAAGGAGAATGTAATTTTCTTGAGCATATTATATCCATCATATCACGAGTTAGGTGATATATAAATTGGGATCACGTGTTAGGTGATTCCTCGTATCACGTGTTAGCTGATGTGTAAAACTTGGTATCACATGTTAGGTGATAGTTCATATCACGAGTTATGTGATATGTGATACTCTGTATCATGAGTTAGGTGATACTTCACATCACGAGTTATGTACTATGTAATTTCTTAGTATCCATATGGATCATATTAGGATCCTTTTGAACTTAGTATTACATATTGATTGAAGTGTATGAGACATGTCATGTAGTGACATGTCTCTACGTAAACTTAGTATCCATATGGCAGACATCATGAGACATAATGTCATTGCACATACCATGGATATTTATGAGCTATGGAGAATATCATGTGACTTG